>PVIJ01003556.1:0-133631 GCA_004024925.1 Scalopus aquaticus
TGATTTTGTATCCAGCTACTTTACTGAACTGGTCTATTATTTTGAGTAGTTTTCCTATGGAGTTTTTAGGGTTTTGTATATATATTATCATATCGTCTGCAAATAGAGACAGTTTAATTTCTTCCTTTCCTATTTGTATCCCTTGAATGTCTTTCTCTTGTCTAATTGCTCTGGCTAGGACTTCCAGTATTATATTGAATTTTCCTCTAAATTTCTATTACTACTTTTCTATTTCTGAAATATCTAACTATACATTTTATATCTACCTTCTCATTTTATTTATGTCTTTTACAATTTCTTTTTTAAAAAATAAATATTAATTCCTCATTGATATCTTTGAGTATCTTCAACAGGAGTCTCTTTTTCTTAGTTTTTTTATTATGGAAAATTTCAAGCACAGGCAAAAGTGTAAAAAAAGAGAATAGCAAATACTTGTGAATTCACCATTCAGCATATCTCCCATCTGTTTTAGGGTTGAGTTCTAAAAATCCTTAGCCTAGGTTGTTCAAGATATACTTCTTGAAATCCTTCCCACATATAACGAGTTTTCCCCCATGTAGATGGTACTATTGGAATAATAGTGTTTATGTTATGCAATGATTGGTCTCTTTATGATTAGTAGTAGAGTGTTCTAAAACCCATAGTCTCTGTCTTGGGCCTCCCCGGGGATGCAGGGGTTAAAGTCTCAGTGCAGTTAAGCTTTACCAGCCACTATGCATGAGTTCAATTCCAGCCAGGGAGCTGACCCACATGGTGCAGCAGACCTCTCCTGTCTCACCCGCTGCTTCCCTCAGCAGTGTATTTCAGTAGTTCTGCCTCTTTTCCTGTTTTGCTCCCCACTCTGTCTCTGTTGAATCCTCTCACCCGCTGCACCTCTGCCTATACCCCAGTTCTTGAATATATAAATAAATAAATCTTTAAAAAATAAAATAAAATAAAACTCATGGTCTTTGTCTTACTTAGCCTTTGGATTTAAGTTAATTTATACCAACAGGGTAGATATACAAGGGGTCCTATCTATAGAAGAACCCTCTCGCGAAGCTCTCGTTATTTGGTAGAAAGAAGATGGCCTTAAATGTCCTCCCATGTTTTTGTAGGAAGATATGAGAGATATTATAACCAGACTCATACTTCGGCTTATATACCAGCCTCTGTCTTAGATGTTTACTTTCATCTGGGCGCTCTTCCTTTCTAAAAGAGTTATGGAATTATTTCACTATGCTATAGGTCTTAATTATTATAAGGACATTGTGAAGAATGTTGCTTACTGTCACACAGTGTCCCTTTAATATTCCATCCAGGTCTCATGTAAGTAAACTTTCTGCTTCTTCTGAGACATATTACTTTATTGACATTGTGAATCTTTTGATTGCATTTTCCTATTGACTTTGCCAAAACTTACTTTATGGCTTACAGTTAGAAATTGTCCAGGACACCATGATATGTATTTCTGGGCCATAGTCACCCCTAACTGAATTTTGCTATCCTTACTAAGTTTTCATTGTTTTTCTTTTTTTTTAAAAGATTTATTTATTTATGCATACAAGCTGGGGTGTAGGCCAGAGACATGGAGGGGTGAGAGGATTCACCAGAGACAGAGTGGGGAGCAAAACAGGTGGATCTACTGAAATACACTGCTGAGGTGAGCAGCGGGCCGAGACAGGAGAGGTCTGCTGCACCACGTGGGAAGCTCCCTGGCTGGGGATTGAACTCATGGCACTGTGGCTGGCGATAACTTCATAGTGCTGACACTTAACCTCTTGTGCCAGCAAGGAGGCTCAGTTTTCATTGTTTTTCTAAAGTATTTTTCCATTTAGATTTCTGTCCTAATACTGTGTTTGTGTAAGTTGTTACAAATACTCTTAGAGAATAGGGCTAGGAATGTTTATATAGTTAAGTAAACATAATAAAAGATGGCTGATTTAAAGTGACATGTGTAGCAACTCTCCTGCCTGCCTGTGACTGTGTAGGTGCCTCTCTTTTTGTTTTTCCTTTCCTAATAAACCTGTCCTTTTAAAATGTAAACAAATAGTATAAAGTGGCATGTACCGTGCAAACTAAAACATCGGTGACAATGCATACTTGGAAGATGTAGACATTGAATGAAATAATATACATACCATTGAAATACATGTATGTAATGTAGAATCGAGAATCACTAATGGATACAAATCCAATTCTATAAATTGAGTATGGGATTTTTATGACACACTCAAGTAGAAATGTACAATAGGCAGTTGAACATTTATCTCACACTCAGAAGAAAGATCTGGGCAACCATTAAGATTTTGAAATATCACCACATACATGAAGTAGCAAATGAAATTACGTATGGAGGAGAGGATGGGATACAGTACAAGTTAAATATTTTTTTAAGTTTTTATTTATTTTTGTTTTTGTGTAGAAGAACTGGGGTATAGGTCAGTGGTGTGGGGATGGTAAGAGGGTTCACCAGAGACAGAGTGGGGGGCAGAGCAGGAAAATCTACTGAAATACACTGCTGAGGGGAGCAGCGGGTGAGACAGAAGAGGTCCGCTGTGCCATATGTGGGTTAGCTCCCTGGCTGGGAATCTAACTCAGTTCTTAGCATTGATAGTGCTCCCGAGGCCACCAGGGAAGCCCACAAGTTAAATCTTAAAGGCAGGACATTTGACTTTAAATAATGGTAGATTAGCTCATTTGTATCTCCTTTCTTTCTCATATATATATATATATATATATATATATATAAATTATATATATATATAAATTATATATATATATATATATAGTTTTTTATTTATATCTTTTACATCATTGTGTTTTCCCCATAAAATTGCTACCACCAGTTCACCCATGAACCATCACCATAATCCCTTGTCCTCTTCTCTCCCCTGCCTTGATCCCTTTTCCTTCCCCTCCCTCGTATAATGTCTCTTATCCATGGGGGCTGCTAGTTTTGTTTTATTATTATTGTTATTATTTTTTTTTCCTTATCCCTTATTTGGTTTCCCTACATCCCTCCTATAAGTGAAACCATTTGATAGTTTTCCTTTTCCTCTGGCACATTTCACTGAGCATGATCCTTTCTAGCTCCATGTATCTCCTTTCATTGAAGATAACGAAAAAAAAAATGCTGTAAATATTTCTTCTTAAAAATCATGAAACAGGTATTAATTTAATGAGGAATTATAAGGCCAAGATATAGGAGATGACTTGGGCCTAGAGAGGAGAGCATTCAGTTCTATGTTTTTCCTGAGTATATACGGCAATTCTAAAGAGGTAAATGAAAGACTAAGCTGCATTTTTAAATGTTTTACTGAGCTGAAGAAATGAGAGTTGGTAGGTGGTGCTTACCAAGGAGAGTGACCCAGCCCCAACTCTGGGCAAGGGCCATGAAGGTACATCCTTTGAGAGAAAGTATATGGACTGTGATCTTTCTTTATATCCTGTGGTGGTGCAGCAAACCACACACCTTGGTCCTGCGCTGCAGGCCTGTGTAAGCACTTGGCAGACATAAATAAAACCCTTTGTGGAGGAAGTTAATATCATAACAGATCTCAGATGAGTTCTATAAATAAAATGTCAAGTACCCTATCATGAACACAGTTAAAATGAAACACACAGAGATAAGATGCTGTGAATTAGAACCAACCAGGACAAATAAGAGAAAAAGATTCACAGGGACTCCAGAGATTTGAATTATCAGGTACAGATTTTACAAAACAACAACTGTGGTTACTGAGTTCAAGGGACAAAATCAAACTTGAAAAATTTAGTAGGAAACTGTAAACTATATAAAGTGATGTAGCAGATGTGAGAAAAATAGAAATTCCAGAAGTGAAAATATGATTATAAATTTTAAAAAAATTGTATCAGTACTTTAGTCACAACAGAGGAGAAAATTAGATGACTAGAGTACATTTCCGAAGAAACTATCCAGAATGAAGCAAGGAGTAGTTAAAAAATAGGTAATACAATATAAAGGGCAAAGGACATAGAGAGGATATTACATATTTAAAGTTCTAAAAGAAAAAGAGAAAGAATGGATCTGGATCAGTATTTCGAAGAGATGATTGCTGATAATCAAGTCCTACAAAGTCCAAGAGGAATAAGTAAAACTAATCTTCAACTAGCCATATAAAAAGTGAAACTTTAGCAAATCAAGACATAAAAATCTTTTTCTGAAAAAAAGACAAATTAACTTTGAAGAGGCTACACTTAAACTCACTGCTGACATCTCAATGACACAAGGTTCAGAAGAGAGTGAAATGGTATTTTCAGGGTGCTCTTAGAAAATATCTACCACCCTACAAATACTCCAATAATAAAGGTAAAATCAATACATTTTCAAGAAAAATAACAGCAGGTAAGTATTAAGGAATATTTTATAAATTGTTCATCATGCAGGAAGAAAAAATAATCTTGCTTGAAAGATCAGATGTAGAATGTAATGGAGACCAAGAAAAATATTTGTAGTAATGAGGACAAATATAAATCACATTGACTGTGAAAGTAGGGCATGTAAAAAAGCAGTAATAATGTCTTATGGATTTTAAGTGATAATTAAAATACATGACAAAACTGCAGTAAGTGATGTGTGTGTGGGTGGGGAAAGAGGTTGTGTGTAGTAAATGTAAAACATTTAAAGATTCTTTTCCAGGAGGATGATAAAGGTAATGATGCTAGGTTTTGATATGTAAGGATGAATATGGTAATCTTAAAGGTAAATACCAAACAAATAAAATCAAGTGTGAGCACAGTGAAATGCCACTTCACACCTACTAGGATAACTATGACCAAAAAGACAGTTAATAACAAGTGCTGGTGAGGACATGGAGTAATTTGAAACCCTCATTTTTCTGCTGATAAGACTGTAAAGTATGCAGCCACTGTGGAAAAACAGATTGGTGATTTCTCAAAACGTTAACCATAGAATTACCACATGACTCAGCAACTGTACTATTAGGTTTATAAGTAAAATAATTGAAAACTGGGACTCAAACAGATACGTGTACACAAATGCTCATCATAACATCTTCACAACATAACTGGAAGGTGGAAATAACCCAAGTGTCCTTTAAGATATGAATGAGGGCCTCCCCGGTGGTGCAGCGGTTAAGCGCTGCGCTGTGGAGCTGTCGGCAGCGGTGACGCGAGTTCGATGCCCGGTCAGGGAGAATCCCACATGGCACAGCAGACCTCTCCTGCCTTGCCCGCTGCTCCCCTCAGCAGTGTATTTCTGATCTGCCTATTCTGCTCCCCGCTCTGTCTCTGGTGAGCCCTTTCGCCACCCAACGCCTCTGGCCTGTACCCCAGCTTGTATGTATAAATAAAAAATAAATCTTTAAAAAAATAATAAATAAATAAGATATGAATGAACAATTTTAGAATGTTGGAACTCTTCTTCAGTTTGGGGATTTTTTATTTCATAATTATTTCTCTCTACTTCTTTGTTCCTCCTTTCTGGAACTTCTTGTAGATATTTTACTGCTTGGATTGGTTCTCTGTAACTTTTTTAGTTTCTTGCTCTTGCTCTTGCTCTTATTTTTTCAAATTTTCTGTCGAATTTTAATTACAGAAATCATAATTATAAAAATTTACTTATATATATTTTACATCATTGTTCATATCTCTTCTCAGGTGTAGTCCGTGTAAAATTCCCACCATCAATTCACCCATGCACCATCACCATAGTCCCTTGTGCTCTTCCCTTCCATTTTGATCCCTTTCCCTCCCCTTTCTCTGTTTATTTAATTTATTATTTTTTTTCCTGATCCCTTATTTGGTTCCCCTATATTTCTCCTATAAATAAAAACCATCTGATATTTTTCTTTTTCTTCTGGCTTAAGAAATCATAATTTTCGGGGCCTTCCTGGTGGCGCAGCGGTTAAGCGCTGTGCTGTGGAGCTGTCGGCAGCGGCAGCTACGCAAGTTCGACACCCTACCGGGGAGAATCCCACATGGCATGGTGCAGCAGACCTCTCCTGCCTCGCCCGCTGCTCCCCTCAGCAGTGTGTTTCCGTTGATCTGCCTGTTCTGCTCCCCACTCTGCCTCTAGTGAACCCGCTCGCCAACCCACTCTTCTGGCCTGTACCCCAGCTTGTATGCATAAATAAATCTTTAAAAAAAAAAGAAAAGAAAAGAAATCATAATTTTCGGACCTCCCTGGTGGCGCAGTGGTTAAGCACCGCGCTGTGGAGCTGTCGGCAGCGGTGACATGAGTTCGACGCCCAGGCCGAGGAGATTCCCACATGGCGCGGCAGACCTCTCCTGCCTTGCCCATTGCTCCCCTCAGCAGTGTATTTCCCTCGATCTGCCTGTTGTGCTTCCCACTCTGTCTCTGGTGAGCCCTCTCGCCACCCCACACTTCTGGCCTGTACCCCAGCTTGTATGCATAAATAAATAAATCTTTAAAAAAAAGAAATCATAATTTTCATTTCTAAGCATTATTTGTTTGTTTGTTTTATAGCATATTTTAAGAATGTAGTATTAAGGCACTTAAACTATTCCCCCCCCCTTTCTATTGGTTGTCAATGTTTTTAAATGATGTAATATGCAAACCAAATGTTTGAAATCTGTGTAAAAGGGCAACACCTACTGCCAGACAGATGTGGGCAGGTGAAGCCTGTGAGTTTTCAGATGTAAAGTATTTAGTGTGGGTTGTCATCCCAGCTGCTCTGTATGTCCTCAAGTAGTTCAATCTGTTTCGTTACAAAATTCCCTGCCATTGGGCTTTAAAGTCAAGATGCCATGTATTTTCTATGTGGTAAAGAGAAACATGGAGAGGGTTGATCACACCATATAGACATCATTAATTTCTTCCTTTTTCAGTACTGCAATTTTGTTTATTTTAATATTTATTTATTTGTGCATACAAGCTGGGGGGTAGGCCAGAGGTATGGGGGGGTGGGCGACGAGAGGATTTACCAGAGACAGAGTGGGGAGAAGAACACACAGATCTACTGAAATACACTGCTGAGGGGAGCACCGGTCGAGACAGGAGAGGTCCGCTGCGCCATGTGGGAAGCTCCCTGGCTGGGGATCAAACCTGTGCTGCAGTGACTTTGGATAGCTTCATAGGCTGCAAGTTAACCTGTTGCACCACCAGGGAAGCCCCATTCCTGCAATTTTAAATTGGCCTTTCTTGTCTTTGGCCTGACCTTAGGCAGTGGTATATTCTGCAAGGCACCCTCTCTCTTGTTGGTCAGTATTATAGAGTACTAGTTCTCTTACCTGATTTCCATCTTCCATAAATTTGGTGGGATAACTCACTGATGCTCCTGTTTTCTTGTTTTGGCTTTGTACTTTTTTGATTCCTTTATCATTTGTCAGGGTGATGTTAGGGCTGACAAACAAGTATGGCCAGTCTGTTTTCTTCTTCGGGAAGGAAATATTTAGTTGGATAATTTCTTTAAGAATATTTTCTGGGGCCTACCTGGCAGTGCAAGAGGTTAAGTCTCAGCCTATGAAGCTATCCGCAGCCACTGCAGAGCAAGATCGATCCCCGGCCAGGGAGATTCCCACATGGCGCAGCATACCTCTCCTGCCTTGCCTGCTGCTCCCCTCAGCAGTGTACCTGTTCTGCTGTTCTGTCAGTCTGCCTGTTCTGCTCCCCACTCTGTCTCTGGTAAATTCTCTCACCGCCCCCACCTGCACCTCTAGTCTACACCCCAGCTCTTGTATGCATATATAAATAAACCTTTAAAAAAAGAATATTTTTTGTGTAGAAGGGAAAGAGAAATTTTGGATGGTTTCACTTTATAGGTAGAATATAGGGAAACTGAAAAAAAAAGTCAGGAAAAAGACAAAACTTGCAAACTGATCATAGATTTGAGACATATAGCAGGGGAAAGAGAGAGTGGTGAAAACGGGAAGGAGGCGTGCAAGGGACTATGGTGATGAATCACATATGCTATGATAGTGGGAGAACAACGGGGACGACACCTGAGGGGAGAAAGTCCAAATACTGTGAAAAAATGAAGAATTATGCAAGAAAATAATTAAAAATAAAAAATAATATTTTCTGTATGAAGATAAGGAAAAAAATGATAGAACTTCGATGTTCTGTAAAATGAACATTGAGGTGTGTAAGTAATTTTGATTCAGTAGGTGGCACTCTTTCCTGGTTTTACTCAATTCTAAATTAGTGTTTGAAGGGTCAGAATAGAAAGGTTTTATTTATCCTTATCCAAATAAATAAGCAACAATAGAGTTTTAGCATTTGGTTATCATCAAATTTGATCAATTTTTATTTTCAGAACTTTTAAAATATTTGAGCAAATTTAAAAATTAGGATATTAGGGCCTCCCTGGTGGCGCAATGGGTTAAGCACAGCGCTGTGAAGCTGTGGGCGCAAGTTCTATGCCCAGCCAGGGGGGAGTCCCACATGGTGCAGCAGACCTCTCCTGACTAGTACGCTGCTCCCCTCAGCAGTGTACTTCAGTCAAATCTGCCTTTTCTGCTCCCCAATCTGTCTCTGGTGAACCCTCTCACCACCCCACACCTCTGGCCTGCACCCCAGCTTGTATGCAAAAATAAATCTTTTTTTAAAAATTAGGATATTAAATGTAAATATCTAAGTAATCTTTCCAAATTTCTGAAACTGTATATAACTGTGAGTTTTGCTGTATTAAAAGCTGTTTTAAATTTTACCAGAAGCCGTAAGTATAAAAGCATTCAGATTCAAGTTGTTCAGTATTTTGAAAATCTCCTGTTAGTTCATGGACAATTTCATTTCATCGTCTTTTTCCTTCTCTTATATACTCATTTCTGAATAGTTCCTAAATATATCAGTGTTTTAAGTGTACTATATAATCTTTACATTAAACAAAGCTGTTTCTGTTTGCAATCATATATCTTATCATAGCCAAGATGCACGTTAAACAATTAAACAAGTGCTTATATAGTTTAGAGAAATATTAAAAATTTTCATGCTCGATAAATAATAAACAGGTACACAGAAATATCTTTACTTCCTGTTTTCAACTTGTAAATAATTTATCAGTATAAATCACACTTGAAATTGTAATACAAGTTTACATAAATCTTAGTAGGTCTGAAGCAAAGCATGAGATGTTAGGGCTTTAAGGAACTTTGGAGAGTATATGATCCAACTTTTAATGATGAAAATGATGCATTTTTAAAATGCTAACAGAATTGATTCCCTTAGAACTTATGGATTTAAAAAAGAGCATTGCAAAAGGATTCCAAAAAGAGGTAAAACAATATACTGTAGTTCAATGGTAAACCTATGACCAAATTTGACCAAGTGTAAATAGTACTGATATTTAATATCTAAACTATTTGTGAAAACAGTTGCAATCAAACTGGACACCTCAGTTGTGATACGATTTCCATGGTGGATGGTAGCTTTCTCTTTCATTTTTCTACATTTTTATTTAAAACATGTATTTTCACAGAAGCAGATGGCCTCAAACATGTCCAGAATTTGTCCGGATAGCCAGAAATATTTCAGGATATTCAAAGTTTTAAATGCTTATCTACAAAATACCAGACATTCTATGTCTCCTTGTTAGTCTACTATTTGTTACTTCAGTTTTTCAGAAACTGAGTCACAAAGGTAAAATTAGTGCTTAATAATTCAAATATATCTTGAAGGTTGCATTTCAAAGATAATTAGAGACTTAAAATGATACATCCTAATACAAATTGAATTTGTGAATTTGAGGTTATCTTTTTGCCTTTCATCTTTAATTTTTCAAAATCTATGATTCTATTGATTTCAAAATAGTGTAGTAGTAGGAAATAAGTGCTGTCTGATGACTCTTCCCTCTTCCTGTTTCTGTTTTTCTGTCTCTGCCTCTGTACATACAATAAAAAATATAATCTTCAAACTAAATGCAGACTTTCTTTTCAAATTATGTAACCTGAAATCAAATTTTTTATATTTAAAACTTTAATGAAAACCAATACTTCTTCAATTAAATCCGCAGTGTTATGAAATCTATGACGTTTTCCTTTCAGTTTCAAGTTCCAATGATATCTTGATACATCAATAAGAAAGTAAAATGTTGCTAACCAATAAGTGTTCAGACTAGTGTATCTCTTGGATGCTTTTATTAATTCTTCCCAAAGCTTTTGGTCTGAGGAAATAGTTCAATAAAATTTTTCAGCAAGTTCCCAAGTTCAATAAAAATTTTCAGCAAGTTCCAAAGTTTCATTGTGTTAAGTCTCCAAACTTTCCTTCATTTTCTTCCTAAGAACTCACAAAATTGGTCAGTTAATTGTTTACTTTCACTTGTAAACTTTATATAATTGTAAAGTATGCTATGGATGGTGAGCATGTTAGTCTTTCCCTCTAAGTTGGTAATTTCTACAAATTTCCCTTTTTCCCATTTATTGTAGGCCACCCATTCATTTAACTCGGTCTTTCCATGTTTCGGCTAAGCTCCTCTAATTCCTGTCTAGCAAATAGTCAGATCCTGCTGACCCATATTTGCAGGTTAATTTGGTAAAATTTTATTTTGATGCAGTTTCAGGCAGGCAGAACTTGGCTTAGTACTATATGTTGCATAATTCTAATCTTTCCACAGGGGAACAAAATTAATTTTCCAATTAATTTGATTGAAATTAAGGATTTCTGGTTTCTTAATGGCAAAATCTGGGCTAGGACCCCAATCTCCTTATTCAGTAAGTTCAATAACTATTGAGTTCTATTTTTCTACTAAAGAAAGACATATTATTTTCCTTTAGAAAAAGACAGAAATGTATATAAATATAATATTTAAAACAAGTGTTTAGAAAGATTGAAGAGTACAATAGTGAGAGTGACTGTTCTATTGTGAGGGTCAAGAAAAGAGGTAAGGAAATCATACATGAAGGAGGGTTTGAGGAATAGGTAAGAGTTTGCTAAACAGATAAGACAGGGTTGGTAATGTGAAAAAGAGGGGGAGGATATTTTGAGACAGAAGCAATAGTAGGTGCAAAGGCAGAGAGATACCAAAAGTGTGCTGGTTTATATGAGCAGGGACAGGGGTTCTGCGAAATGGAAAGGCAGAGAGATACCGAAAGTCTGCTGGTTTATACAAGCGGGGACAGCAGTTCTGTGAAATGGCACTGGAGAATCTGGATTTTGAAGGACTTTTTTTTGCTAGGTTGAGGATTTAGGACATTATCCAGAAGATGATGGAAGGGTTGTTAAACAACTTAGTGTCTTTTAGGCAGAGTATTTTAAGCAACTAATGTCTCAGTCTGATTCTCTCATACTCTGACAGTAGTTTTAGGCTAATACGAGAGAGTTGCGGTGATAGTGGTGGGAGTAGAGGCATAAAAATCAGGAAACTTGTATTTCAGGTGAGAAATATTCCCCATTCTTTTTTTTTTAACAAGATTTATTTATTTATGTATATAAGCTGGTGTACAGGCCAGAGGTGTGGGGCAGCGAGAGGGTTCACCAGAGAGAGAGTGGGGAGCAGCACAGGCAGATCGAGGGAAATACACTGCTGAGGGGGGCAACAGGGGAGGCAGGAGAGGCCTGCCAAGCATTGTGGGAATCTCCCCGGCCAGGCATCGAATTCGCGATGCCGCTGCTGACAGCTCCACAGCACAGCGCTTAACCGCTGTGTCATCAGGGAGGCCCATATTCCCCATTCTTATATAACATTATTCCCTTCAATACAATCTCACAGCAACTGTCTGCTCAGTCTCACCTTTTCTGCTCTGCATTTCCTGCCTTTGCTTCGTTGCCCATCTGACGCTCCACCCTGCCATCATGGTAGTGGCTCATCTAATTTCTTTTTTATCTTTCTCTTATCACTTCCTACCTAGTCATTTCCTAGCCCTGATATCTTAGTAGATGGCTTTACTTCATTTTTCACAGAGAAGTCAAGGTCATTCAGTAAGTCCTGGGTTTGTCCCCTGAAGTTAACAAACCTAAGTCCACTTATATAATCACTTCCTCTTCCTCACCTGTTTCAGTGAAAGGCATTTCCTTTCTCCTGTCTCCAAGACTAATTCTTTTTTTAAGATTTATTTGTTTATGCATGCAAGCTGGGATGTAGGCCAGAGGTGTGTGTGTGTGGGTGGGGGGATGAGAGGATTCACTAGAGACAGAGTGGGGAGCAGAACAGGCAGAGGGGGATCCATTGAAATACACTGCTGAGGGGAGCAGCGGGTGAGACAGGAAAGGTCTGCTGCGCCATGTGGGAAGCTCCCTGGCTGGGGACCTTACTCCTGCTGGATTGGCTGCACTTCATAGTGCTGCGCTTAACCCATTGTGCCACCAGGGAGGCCCCTCCAAGGCTATTTCTTCCACCTGAGTTTCGAAACCATTTCTCTGCCTCTTCAGGAATTTTTCTCCATTAAACATTGCATCATTTTCCATTGTCTTTTTTCCTCTCTTCCACTGACTCTTTCCCTTGTACATAGCAACAGGATTCAAGTTTCCCTTTTTTTGACTCCATGTCCTGCTAGACATGAGTCTTTCTTTTCCCACTTATTACCAGTTTCATTAAAAAAGTACTGATCCATGTTCAGCTACACCATTCATTCATTCCTTTCGAAAGCAGAACTTCTCAAATCAATATTATTGACATTTTGGGTAAGATAATTCCTTCTCCTTGGGGCCATCCTGTGTCCAGTAGGATGTTTAGTAACATCCCTAGCCTCTTGTTTTAACTTTTTTTTAATTAAAGTAATATTGGTTTACAACATATATGTTTAGGTATATAGGTATACAGCATTGTAATTTGACATCTGTATACATCATATTATGTTCACCACCAAAAATCTAGTTTCTATCTCCACCATACGATTGACCCCCTTGGCCCATTTCAACCGTCTCCCAACTTCTTTCCCTCTGGTAACACCAAACTGTTATCTGTATCTAAGAGTTTATTTTATTTTGCTTGTTTCTTTGTTTTGCTTCTTTATGTTGCACATTTGAGTGAAAACATCTGTGTATTTCACTTAATATAATACACTCAAAAATGGCAAGATTTCAACTTTTTTATAGCCAATAGTTTCCCACTGCATGTGCATGTACGTGTGTGTACATATGCGTGCGTGCACACACACATAAACCTTTCATTCACCCACATCATCACTTTAGTTGCTTTCGTACCTCAGTTATTGTAAAAAATCCTGACTATAGGGCTCCATATCTTTTTAAAACTTCTTTGGATAAATATCCCAAAGGTTTTCTGTGCTACATGGATTGTGTGGTATTTCTATTTTTAATTTTTTGAATAATCTCCTTACTGTTTTCCATAGTCACTGTATCAATTTACGTACCCAACAACAATATATGAGGGTTCTCCTTTTTTCCATACACACCAACACATCTTTCTGTTTTTTTTTTTTAAACACATCTTTCTTGTTTTTTTTTTGATCCTGACACCTTGTTAGTAGAAGCTGGTAGCTAAAAATGCCCTCCTCCCCACCCCTAAATTGTGACAACCAAAAATGTCTCCAGATACTGCTAAATGCTTTCCTTGGTTGCAGAGGTGGCAAAATCATTCTGCTTGAGAACTGCTAGTTTAATCCAGTATATCTAAAATATTACCTCATCATGTAATCACTATTTCAAACGATTGAGATTTTTACTGTTTTGTATTGTACCTTTAAAATCAGATGTGCATCTTTTCTCCTACAACACTTCTTAATTTATACTAGCTACATTTAAAATGCTCAACAGCTACATGTGGCTAGTGTTTCCTTTGTTGAGAACACAGGTCTTGAGTGCTAGGAAAACAATATGGACATATAAATGGATATATATATGGATATATAAATCTGGAAATAAATCCAATATATGACCTTAAAAAGGCATGAGTTGGTAATGTAACTGGGACTGAGACCAAAGTCCAGTATAGGTGGTGTCCCCTTGGAGGGGATTGCTGATGAGAATAGAGAGCCCCAGGGAAATGCTAAAAAGGTTTTGTAGTTTGGGGTGGGGACTCTGATGAGAAATAAAAGGGACTTAAGAAGAAGGAGAGTCAGTTCCATGATGTAGAAGAGGAAATCAGCCATCAGGAGCTTGTGAGCCACCAGGACATAGAGTTTCGGACTGAATGTTTTTGGAATCTTCAGTGACTTTGGGGCCAGCGACTTTGGAGGCTTTGCAAGTAGCCAAGCAACGGAAACTGCTCCCAGTTTTCTTTTTACTGCAGCTGAAGAAAGAAGGCAAAGGCCCCAGCGGGCGCCTTCCTAAAATGTGTGAGTGCGGTCTGTTGGGCTGTCTGCCTGCGGTAGTTCTTGTTTTCAGTGTTGTTGGCCTGGTGCTGTGCTGGGGCACCACGGCAGCTCCAAGAGCATCTCCAGCTGTGTTCTCTGTCGTCCTTGTCTGTTGGAACTTGGCCTACAGTCTGGTTGCTGCGAGTCTGCAGATGCTGGAAGATGCCATCTTGGGCACGTGGCCTGTTGTTCAGAAGAGGAGCTCTGAGTCCTCAGCTGCATTCCCGCTGCCTTCATTGTTTCTTCTTTGGGACTTAAAGGACTGCACACTGCTTTAACTAAGATAAACGGCCATATTTTGGCCTTAGTAACTTGTTTTTTCCTGTTTGTTAAATAAATCCCATTGTTATTGTTTCCTAAGACTGAGTAGTCTTGCAATTGTGTGCACCAGTGCAGAACTAAGATAGTGACCGGTAAGCTATTTGGGCAGTGCCCTTGGCCACTTTTGAAGCCCCATATGAGTAGATAGGATGTTTAGGTAGAATTTTATATTTAGAGGAAGAAAACAGGAGGATTGAGGAAAAATCATAGCCCAATGCTTTTCCACATTTATTCTCTACTATTACTTTAACTATTTTCTGCACAGAACAATGTGGAGAATATGAGTGAGCAAAAGAAAAGGCATTGAGAAAGCTAAGTTGATGACAAAGGGAGGGAATTAATGCTTATTAAACACTTAATTGGTTAGTAATATTCGAAGTATTATATAAACCATTTCAACTAATCTCACCAGGACCCTTTGAGGTGAATAATTTTATTTCATAGAGGAGGAGATAGCTGTTAAGAGGCATCACTGGATTTGAAAGAAGTCTGATTGCTTCCAAAGCCTACATGCTCTCTTCTCCTTACATCCTCCTAATGCACATAATGAAGAATTTGCTATCTACTAATTTTTATAAGATAAATAAAGCATATGTAAAGTGTACAGTCTGTACCCCAAATATTTATTGCTACATTTGATCTGATTCCGGAAGCAAACGCATCTTAACAATGAGGTTCTAGATCTTTATGTCGTTAGCAAATACCATTTGGGTATCAATTTTTGGGAAAGACACTAAACCATGTTTTCGCATAACTGTAATGGTTAGTCTAGCCAGTTAAGTCTGTGGTTCCTTTTGATTTTTAGTTACTAAAAAACAAGCCAAGTTGCAGTCAGTATTGTGCTGGAAATTTGAACACATAATCACCAGGGAAAATACAAGAAGGAGCTTTGTAACACAGTTCGCTTTCGCCAGCAGACTGATAAAGCGAGTACAAAGGGGAGGGCCGGGGAGCAGGGGGCGGGACGGTGGGAGACCGGAATCTGGGCAAGCGCAGAAACAAACCGATGTTAATAGAGGCGTGAAGGCTAGAGCGCTCTCACTTTCCCAACTGTCGTAAAGCTCCTGAGTGTCGTGCTCGCTCGGTAGAGGAGGGATTGGTTAGGCGGCGGCAGGGGTGGCGGCGGCAGGAGAACAGCAGCAGTGGCGGCGGCGGCGGCGGCGGCGAGGTGTTCGGTCTGCGCAGCACAGAAACGCCGGCAGCTTCGGGGAAGGAGCTCCTGTGAGGCCCGACTAGGCATTCGGAGCCCAAGCCGGGTGAGCTGGGCCGAACCTGGCGCTGCCGCTCGCACAGTTCTGGTGGCGGTGACAGACGCTGCTTTTGACTATAGGGGCCTGTTAGGCCGGGCTCTGAGGCGCAGATCGCTGCCTCTCGGACACATCCTCTCCTCCCCCTTACAAATCCTGTCTTCCTTTCAGGGCCAGTGAATCCCCGACCCTGGGAAGAGGGAGGCTAATGATTAAGGTGAGGGGGCTAGGGGGAGGGGATCGATCGGAGGCCGCGCGTGCGCGCAACGGGGGAGGGGCCGGCCTGGAGGGGAGAAAGAGGAAGGGCTGCGGCCGCCGAAGGCTGGGGTCGGTGGCCGGCCGGTTATTGCTGGCTCCGCGGTCGCTTAGGGTCTGGGTCTCCGCGGAAGGTCTAATTGTGTGTGGCGAAAGCGTTCGTCTCCAGACACACCCACAGCCCCCAGTAAGGGAGTGTGGGCGAGGGGATTTCTCTCCCCTTTTCGACTCTCCCTAGAGTCTTAGGTTGGGGGCTGAGGACCGAGGCGTGGGAGTGCGATTTGACAATGGAGCGATGAAGGTAACCCGCACCCCGGGTGCTGGAGGGCGCTAAGTCAGCCCTGACGGTTAGGGAGTCGCCTCAAGTGATCAAGGAAATGTAGTCGGCGGAACAGCAATCTACAAACGCGTCAGATTTCTGTGTAGAGTTAGCTTGTTGGTCATTAAAAAAAAGCAGCTCAGTATTTTTATTATTGTCCCTAGCAATTCATCAGAGTCTGTGGTCATGTGTTGTGGAAATATCTGTTCCATATTGCAGTCATAAAGGTCTGCCACTATAATTTTTATGTAAGTTATAGATCTTTATAGATACTTCTTAACACAAGCGTTTTAACGTTTAAAAATACCAGGAAGTATAAGGTATTCATTGAATTTGTTCCTGTTTGTAGTGTGGGATGACTCCATTGTTTTATATGCTTTCCTGTTTCTTGATTTCTGTGCAGTATAAATTTGGAACTCTCTTGAGTGGTAGGATGCCGGCTGACTTCATTTTACAGGAGTTCTTACAGATTTAGAACCAGACTTAATCCAAACTTTTATTTCACTTTGTATTTTATGGTTAATGTTCTTGGTGTATGGACTTCTTCAGAAAGAATAGACGCGAAAAAGATAGGCTGAGGTTCCATTTTCTTTCCCATTTGTGTGTGTGTGCGTGTGTGATTGCGTTCATGTTAGAATGTGATTTAGGTGTTACATAGAAATTCTGTGATACGGTTTTACTTAGCTTTATTGGGTGAAGGTCTACATTTTGATAATTTGTTACTATGTTTTCAGTAAAAAAATTCATGTCAATATAAACTATGTTGCTTTTCCTTTTAACCAATAGTCTTTGGTTGGGTGATGAGAATGAAGTCCTTTCGCTCTGAAAATAATCTTAACATTTTTTAAGCCTTGAATTATTCTCCATTTCTTGTCGTTTAACCTTGGATAAGTAGCATGTCTTTCCTGATCATTTGTGGCATAAGACTTAGACTAGTATTCTAAGAACTGGTGAGGATGTTTATGAATTGGTCTGAACAGTAGTGCAGGAAAAACTGTGAAGAGTAGTGTCTCTCCTTATTTAAGAGAAATACTTTATCTTATGTACGTGAATCTTTTCTTGACTTCCTTTTGTTTGGTGTCTGTTACTTGCATGTTAGTTTTTTCACTGAGTTGGTTTTTGAAGAAAAATATATTTAAAATAATATCATTTTGGTGGAAAATGTATTGTAGTGGAAGTTATGCTTTGACAGATTTCACTTTGGTGTACCATATGTACAGATAACTGAAAAATAGCAATGCTGGTATTTAAATTTAGAGAACAGCAATATATACTTCCGAAGGAAAGGAATAACCAACAGATATTTCTAAATAGTTTTCACTTTGAAACTTTAAAGTGAAATAAAAGATTGATTGCATCAAGCCAATTAGATTTTTAGACATTTGTTATTTTGTCAAAGAGGGGTTTCTGTACCATGTTTTATTTAGAGCAGAATTACATGTGCCCTGTTTTGATTTACCCCTGGGGAAGCGGTTTGGACATTAGTGGGGGGGAAAAAGTGACAGTACTAAAAATGACAGTAATTAAAATGTTGTAACTGTGGGTGACATTATCTTATGAAAGCGTATAAGGCTAGAGACAGGAGCTCTGGATTTTAGATCGCTAAATGCTTGCTAGCCACTTAGATCTGTGACTTTACTGGTAACCATTCCTGGTGTTCACATCTCTCTCAACTGGTTAATGAGTAGTGTAGGATAGATAACTAGTTTTCTCTACGTCCCCAATTTACTGGTTTATATTTTTAGTTGGTGTTTTTGGATATATTGTTAAATTAATCATGATCCTTATTCCCAGAAAGAAATACTGAGATACTGAGAGTACACACACACACACACACACACACACACAGGGTGGGGGGAGTGAAGGGGGAGAGAGAGAATATGAACACTAACACTATGGTAAGGCCATGCATGTTGTTGCAGTAATGCTTCTGTCTCCTTGTAGATATTACTTATCATGCAATAGCTCTCATATGATACTAAAACATGAAACTTTGTGTTACCTTTGTTAATGTTCTCTAAATCATCTTGAATAATTTTCCTTTCAAAAAACCTGTAAATCATTGTTTGTTAAAAGCCCAGAATTGCACTTGAATGTCTTACACCTCTCTTCTTTCTTTCCTACATCCCACAGATTCTTGGTAACACCTGGTCAAGGTTTCTACAGGTACTCAATTCATACCATTGCATGAGGTGTGAGCTATGCATGTTTCAAAACAAATACTAAACTGAGTTTGTGTCTTAAATAGAGGGATTGCATTGTTACTTAGTAACTCAGTAAGTATTGAATGTTTCATATTCTAAGCATTTCTTTTGGTTTCCAATGAAGAAAGCACTCTGCCTTCATGCAATGGATATTCTACTGGGGAAAAACAGAATAGTTTCAGGTAGTAGTAAGTGCTATGAAGAAAATAGGACCATATAATGGGGAATGAATGGGTGGGATTGTACTATGGATTGAGGGTTTAGGGAGGGTCTCTTTTTAGAGCTTATATTTAACTTGCTATCAATGACTAGAAAGAATCAGCCCTATTAAGTAACAATCTAGAGGGGTGCTACAGAAAAAGGGAACAGCAAGTGCATTTCATTGGTGAATGAATTTTGATCTTGGAGAATCTGAAAGTGTAAATTAAGTGGTTTGTCTGTTAAACTTTTTTGTAATTGCTGATAGACAATGTGAAAAGAAAGGTTAAAAATACTTTATGTACAGTAACCAAAGTAATGTGTTGACCTTGTTTAAATCCTGACTCAAGCCTGTTGTAGAAAGTCATTTTTGAAACACTTTGGGGGAAATCTGAATATGGTTTGACTTTAGTGTTTAATTTTTAGGGGTTGATAATAGCATCATAATGTTTATGTTAGAAAGTGCTTGTTTTTTAGAGATGAAAACTGAAGAATGAAGAGAAACACGTCTGGTATTTGCTTAAAAATACTTTAGGGTGATAAAAGGAAGGGGAGAGATGAGCTAGATGAAGCAGTGTAGTGTAATCTTGAGAATTGTTGGGTTGAGGTGATAGATGTGTGGGTATTATTGATACTGTTTTCTGCTTTTGTGAGGTTTGAAAATGTCCATATTTAAGGATGATTTTAAAATAATTTTATACCGTATTTTTGTGTCTTCCTTTCTTCCTCCTAATTTTGATGAAATGTACTATTTTCTTCTTTTCCTAAATGTTCAGCATTTAGTCAACAAATATGAGTGCTGCATTTCAGGTCTGTGTCAGTGCATGAGTTACAACAAAGAGCAGGACTTTAGGACCTATTGGCAAGGAGTTACTGGTTTGCTGGAGGAAAGGAGTCCCAAAGTGTGGAGTCGGTTAACGTGAATAAACAGATTTTTGTGTTTTCCTGAGGGTATACAGGCTCAGCATCTTACTGCTTATGTGGTTACTTAAAAATACTTTTTTCTTTGGATAGAGAATTTAACATTGAAGAAATTCTCTATGGAGGTTATGTGCCAGTCTGAATATTTGTTGTGGTTATTTTTCTTATTCATATGTATGTAGGACATCAGTATAAATCACTTTTAACATTCCAATTTGCCTTATTTTTAATTTTGAGAATAATTTTTAAATTTTGAAACAATTTCAAAATTAGAGAAAAGTTTTAAAAAATATACAGAGAACCAAATATCCTTTACTGAGATTAACCAGTTTTTAACATTTTGTCACATTTGCTTTCTCTTCTCTTTTCTGAATTATTTCAGAGTAAATTGCCTACATTATGCCCATATTTCTCTGAATGTTTACTTTGTATTGTATACTCTTGCATTATCACAGTACAGTTACCAAATTCAGAGAATTTAACATTGATAATACTGTACTTTTATCTAATCTGTAGCCCATATTGCAGTTTTGTCAATTTATCTCAGTAATAGCATTTGTTCTTTAATAGCATTTCTCCCCTGGAATCCAGTCCAGGATTGCAAATCACATTTAGTTGTATATCACTTTAGTGGCTTTAATCTGGAGCACTGACTTAACTTTTCTTTATCTTTCATTACATGATGTTTTTGAAGAATCCAGGCTACACATTTCATAGAATACTTCTCAATTTGGCATTGCTTGATATTTCCTTACAATTACATTGAGTTATGCATCCTCATCTAGGGATTTTGTATCCTCGTTAGCACATGTTACGGGAAAATGTATGTGTCACTGATCTGCCCCTCATTGATCATTTTTATTTCTAACAGTGTTTTGTTTCTCCGCAGTAGTTATTATCCCTATTAAACAATCTGTGGGATAACTTTGAGATGATGCAGATATCCTGCTTCTAATCAGATCTATATCCAATCAAACAATTTTTCTGGATTTAAATGGATTATTCTTGTCTATACTGATCTTTACTCTGATGTTACAGAGTTGTTATTTTCTAACTCTTCCATCTCCTCTACCTTACCAGTGGTCATTCTATTGTAAGGAAAGAGCATTCTTTTATTTCTCTTATCTATTAACAATATGGACTTGTATTCCCTATTATATTTGATGGGTTCTACTCCATTACAGCCTTTATTTATTTAGATGCTCAGATTCTCCCCAGTTTGTCAAGGGGGAGCCTCTCCACCCAGGCTCCTCTATATTTTTGACATATTGTCATTTTTAAAAATATTTCCTTTCTTTCTGGCACAGCAAGATGTTCTCAATTAATCCTGTAGCTTTCCTTTCTCAGGAATCAGCCTTTCTCCTAAGAGCACTGTTCTTTTTGATGGGGAATCCAATTTGCTATTGAATTACTTCTTATACAAAGAAATAATCTTGTCTTTCCTGGCTCAGGGTATCTTCTAAAAAAGCCAAATTTAAATTAGGGTTTTGATGGTGGGTTTATATTTTTATGAAGATTTTTGTTATGTTAAGTATTATAATTATATAAGATTTAGTAATTTATTATACTTACCATAAAGCAAATATTTTATTTTTCTATTTCCTTTTTAAATAAGTTCTGGTGTGGCCTTAATTGTGATCAAATGAAAAGAAGAAAAAAATGGTTGTTTCAGTTTGTGTGTGTGTGTGTGTGTGTGTGTGTGTGAATATGTATTTGTGTATGTGTAGGGTTTAACCACTTAACTGTTAAAACTACTTAAGGTTTATATACTTAACTGTTTTTAGGGAAGTCATTAGACATTCTGGTCTGAAGTAAATTGTTTTCTTTCAACTGTCTTCTTAAATAAAAATTTTAATTACAATATAGAATATTATATATATTAGTGGTAACTCATGGGCAGTTATTATTACATTTTGTTGTATTTCACAACCATTTTCTCACCTGTGCATGGTTTTTGCTTTATTTATTTATCTTTGAAGTCTGACTAGTATTTTTTCAGGCATTATTTTGAATGATTTTTATTTAGAACCTATTAGTATCTGTACATGGCTTTAAAAATCAGTTCCAAAATGCTTATCATGAAAAATAGTTGTCCCCTCTACTACCCTACCTAATCCCCTCATTCTACTTCCTTAGTGGAAATTCTTTCAGCTATTAGAAATTTATTTTCTGGTATTAGCTTCATATTTCTAAATATTATGTTTATATTTCTACTTGCCACTTTTTTCTTTAAAAAAGTGTGATTGTACATCTTTGTTTTTTTAAAAAAATGTACATTTTTTTAAGGTAAAACACAAAGGGTACCAAATTTACAAGGTACAAAGATTGTACAAAATAAGTCACCTTGCTGTCCTATTACCCAGTTCTTTTCCCTGGAGATACACTTCCTCTTATTATTTCATGTATATCTCCAGAGCAGTGCTGATCAAAGTGTGGTCTGTGGACTCCCGAAGGGGTCTTCAAGTGTTTCAGGTAGTCTGCTAGTTTGAAACTGTTTTGTAAGAGTACTAAATTCTTCTTTGTTACTTAACTGTTGACATTTACACTGATGGTGCAAACACAGTGGTGGGTGAAACTGTTGGTCCTGCAGTGGCCCAAAGTATGTTAACAGTCATTGTATTCTTCACTAGTACACATATATGGTAAAAAATAGTGTCATTTAAGAATGTGCTTTATGAAGTAGTAAAACTCTTGACCCTGAATACCTGTCTCTTGTAATATTTCTTGTGACAAATGGAAAAACAAAGATGTTGCTTTGTCTTGTTATTAGATACCATTTTTAGTGTGGATTTGAATATTTTTCTTTTATTGTCAGTTTAGCGGGGATTGCAAGGAAATTTGAGGTAAAGACGTGTATAATTTACCATGTTAAGCAAAATGTGAACTTCTTGCTTTTGATAAATATCAGTTTTAATAGGAGCAAATCATGCTATTGATATAGAACTGAGATCTCTTCCCAGTGGTAAAATTATATTTAAGTATGTGAATATAGTGTTCATATATCAGGTGAAGTTTAAGTCAACTTTAATAACCATATATTTTTTTTAAAGATTTATTTATTTTTGCATACAAGCTGGGGTGTAGGTCAGAGGTGTGGGGTGGTGAGAGGATTCACCAGAGACACAGCAGAACAGACAGATCAACCGAAATATGCTGCTGAGGAGGGCAGTGGGCAAGGCAGGAGAGGACGGCTTCGCCAGGTGGGAATCTCTCTGGTCTGACATCGAACTCGCACTGCAGCTGCCGACAGCTCCACAGCGCTGCGCTTAACCCGTTGTGCCACCAGGGAGGCCCCAACAACTATATTTTTTAATACAAAGTAGTCTTAGATGAAGAAAATCATGTGATAAAAGGGTTGGGGTTTTTTTTTTTAACAATAGGTTACATACTGATTTATTATCATGGATTTGATTGTGTTTTCTATGAAATAGCATTTTAAAAAATCAACATAAAGTACTAGACAAAACTGGGTACTTTATTGCCCATCTTTTTGCCTGCTGTATTCCTTTGAGATGGCTTTATCCTTATTCTACACTTGAAGAACTCTTACTTTTAAGCATCAGCTCTTAAACTTCAGACAGGTTTCTCCTCCAGAATGAGTAACTCTCTCTCTGTCATCCCATAGTATTTACCACTTATCTTTTAGTAGCTATTTACATTTATTGGAACTTTAATATTCTCCCACTGAGGGAACTAAATTTTGAAAATCTCCATGGTAAATAGAAGATGCTGTGATTAGTAACTGAATCTTCTATAGAAATAAGGTCATGGGAATTGAAGTTGTGAGTGATTATGTGAATGCTATCATAAACTTTCAATTTTTAATGAAGAGACCAAAATCAGAAACTTATATAAGAGCAATGATCCCAAGTATTTATCTCAGACCTTACTTAGGCAAGTTGCTGAATATTCGTAATCCTCACTTTGTTGGAGATAATGGTTTTTAGTGTGGCTAAAATGAAATAAGAATATAGCACATAGTTCGTTACAGACCTTACCTGCTCACACCCTCAGTCACCTCTCATGCCATCATATGCCATCTCCCTTTCCTCCCACTCCTCTTCTTTCTGTTCTTTTCACAGGTTGGGCCTGTTGCTGCCATATGAATATTACTGTTTCTGCTATCAGGCATGTTCTTCAGAACTTTATGGTTTGTCTGATTGGTAACTGGCTCGTTCTCATGATTCCTTTGCTTCCTCCTTTGTATGTAATTTCTATGAGAGCAAAGACTTTCCAGGTTCTCTTCATGGCTGATGCTAACACCCAGCTTATAATAAACTCTCAATAAATATTTATTGAATGAAAACAGTAAGTGAATAGCTACTGTAAGTGATACTTACAGTATTAGCTACTGTAAGTGATAGCTAATGTATTAGCAATGATACTGTCTCTTCTAAAATATTAACAAATTAAAGTTAATTTTTGTTACCTGGATGACATTTCCAGATCCTGTTCTGTTCTGGATGCTTGTATGGGAAAAGTTTGGGTAATCCGGCTTGCATTTACTGTATCCTGTTTGCGAGGATGTAGTGGTTGAATTGCTCTTTCTGAAGCCCTCTTTCTAGACTATTGGATTTATCCATTATATTCCTGCATGAAGAAATATTTTTCTTCAGACATAGTAGCCTGAATAGCAGTTCTGAGGCTTGGACTTACTTTTCAGTCATCTTTATGTTCAACAAGTTCAGTTTAAACTATTTTTTTTTTCTCCCATCATTATTACTTATCCTTAGTCACCTTTTTTTTCTGATTATCACCAATAGGAAAAACTCACATTGTATGTCTGTGTGTATGGAAACCAAATTTCTGAAGAGTGCAGTTTATAAGTAAATTTGTGTAGATTGGACTTTTTTTTTTTAAAGATTTATTTATTTATGGATACAAACTGGGGTGCAGGCCAGAGGTGTGGGAGGTGAGAGGATTCACCAGAGACAGAGTGGGGAGCAGAACAGGCAGATTGACTGAAATACACTGCTGAAGCGGGTGAGGCAGGAGAAGTCTGCTGCACCATGTGGGAAGCTCCCTGGCCGGGTATCTAAGTTGTGCTGCAGTGGCTCTGGATAACTTCACAGTGCTGCAACTTAACCCGCTGTGCCACCATGGAGGCCCAGATTGGACTTTCTTGTATGGGAATCCACATTAATGTTAGGATTATTATGTTTATCTAGAATGTGAAATTCTTTGGACAAGGTAGTGTCCTGTGACCTTAATTATCACTTTGAGCAGTGACTGGTAGCAAAAAAGTCAGTTTTGTTGAATAAAGTGGCATGACATTAGCACACAAGGTTCATTAGCACACATTAGCACATCAGGTTCCCCAAACCAATATGCTAGAATTGGTTTTTTGTTCTTACCTCAAGGATTTTCACTTTGCTGTCAGAATACACAGACACAGGAAATAAAAAATATCTTTAGTTAAAATAACCTTGGAAATCCCTAGAGTTGCACATAAAATGTAAGACATACAGTCTCCGTAAGTCTAACACACCCTGTTTTCCTTCAGTATTGGAACAAATCACTTTTTATTGTTAAACACCAGATGAAGTAGTAGGCTTGTGTTTATGGTCCATATTGCGGGAAAAATAAATGGCTCTAAACATTAGAATCTGACAGCAGAGCAAGATGCTCATTTCATGAGAGGCACATTGGAAGTGAAACCAACTAGAGAACAGTAAAATTTATCTTTTTGTGTTTGTTTTAGGCATATAATTATTGAGCAGAATAGCAACACGCATAGAGATATGGTTTAAGTTATTTTTTTCTTACCTTTATATAAGTTGAATTCACATTATGGGTGTCCTCTGTCCTCAGGTATTTTCCCTTCTCCAGTTTTGGGTATGCCTTTACATTCAATCATAAAATGTCAATAACTCCTCCGGATTTTTTTTTTTTACAACTCTTACTCATCCTTTAGAACATACTCTTAGTCAGTATCTCCAGAGTACTTATTTTGACTGACTTAAATTATATAGGTAGAGCAAAAACAAATTTTATCTAAATAAAGTTGTTGAACTTCATTCAAGGGGAAAATGTTTTCTTGGACAGTTTTGCTCACCACATTAGATCCTGCATTCTCAGGACAGCTGCCATTTTTCCTAATATAGTTTGCTGTTTTTATTTTGTTACCCCAGTCTTTCCTTTGACACTTTAGCAGTTCAAGGTTTTGATCTGATCCTGAAGAAGAATTTGAAGTCACCCAGATAAGATAGATGAACTTGAGGTGGGTGTACTTAGAGAATTGAAAGCTGGGTGTGTGTGTGTGGAGGGTGGGGGGCGGGGAGGGTTGGGGGAGTGAGGAGGAAGCTTGTGGATCTTTGCTAGGATGATTTTTAAAAGCTATTTGACTCTGCAGCTTTAAAAACAGCCATAAAAGTCAGCATATGCATTCAATATTTTGTGTAATATTTACAACAGCTCTTTTAGGTATATAATTCAATTTTTCAATTGAGAAAATATTTCCATTTTCCCTTTTTCAAATTTAGGCACAGAATGCTTAATAATTTGCTGAAACTCATAGCTTTGATGGGTCACAGGGATTTGAATCAGTAGGTTTGGAGTTACTTGAGAAAGGAATTCCAAAATTCAGGGGTTTAACCAGCATTTCTATATTGCCTTTAAGGAAAACAGTAAAGTATTTTTATCTCCAGTGGATATGACCTTCTTCCAAAGAGAGGGAAAGATTGTGGTATTTTATTTATTTGATGTGACTAAGGGGTCTTTAATTCTCTGTGCTTTTTCTGTAAATTCCAATTTTCTATTGTGAATGTATTTTAAAAATCAGTTTAATTGAGGCATCATTTACATACAGTACTGTACACATCAGTGAGTTTTTGCAAATGTGTATATCCATGTAACCAATACCCTTACGTAAAAAATTCTGTTACCCTAGGAAGTTCTTTCTTTTTCTTTGTCATCAGTGACCCCCATCTCTTGCCCCAGCCAACTACTAGTTACAGTACATTATGGATTAGTTTTGTTCTAGAACTTCATATAAGTAGAATCGTGCAGTACTACTCCTGTGTCTAATTACTTTGCTCATCAAGTGTTTTTCCTCTAGCATTTTATAGTGAAAAATTTCAAATATACATAAAAGTTGAAAAAAATTATACAGTAAACAGTCTATCCCTAGACCCCACAATGAACAGTTTGCTGATTTTACTTTTTACATGTTTATCCATTTGTTCACTTTTCTAACTATTCATCAAACTTAATGCATTTTAAAGTAAGTTGCAAACATCAGTACATTTTACCCCTAAACAGATTCAACTTCCATATCATTAGCTGGAATTTAATACTTATTTGTAATTATATGTTTTTAAAGTAAATTTTACATGTAGTGAAATGCACAAATCTTAAGTGTACCATTTGTTAAGATTTGTCAAGTGTCATACAATTGTGTGACCCAAATCCTAAGGAAGAAATAGAACATTATCACCTCAGAAAATTCCTTCATGCTTCCATCCAGTCACTCTATATCCTTTGTAGACACAACCACTATCTTTGCATCTTTTCACCTTAGATTAGGTTTGCCTGCTCTAGAACGTCATGTAAATGGAATCTAAAAGTAACTTCATGTCTGATTATTTTCTCTCAACAGAATGTTTTTGATACTAATCTTTAATATTACTTGTAGCAGTATCTTTGTTTTTACTGTTTGGTATCCAGTTGTACCTATATATCATCATTTGTATATTCATTCACTTGTTGGAGATTTGTTTTTCCTAAAGTTTTGGTTATTTTTTTATTTTTATTTTTTAAAAGATTTATTTATTTATGCATACAAGAACTGGGGTGTAGGCCAGAGGTGTGGAGTGGTAAGCGGATTCACCAGAGACAGAGTAGGGAGCAGAACAGGCAGATTGACTGAAGTACACTGCTGAGGGGAGCAGCGGGCCAGGCAGGAGAGGTCTGCTGCACCGTGTGGGAAGCTCCCTGGCTGGGGATTGAACTCGTGCTACAGTGGCTCTGGATAGGTTCATAGTGCTGTGCTTAACCTGTTGCACCACCAAGGAGTACCAGGTTTTGGTTATTATGGGTAAAACTATGGTCATTTTTTGTATACCTGTCTCCAAACTGAGGTGTGGAATCACTGCAATCATAGATTGAATGATTGCTTAACTTTATACATTTTTTTTTAAGATTTATTTATTTATGCATATAAGCTGGGGTACAGGCCAGAGGTGTGGGGCGGCGAAAGGGTTCACCAGAGACAGAGTGGGGAGCAGAAGAGGCAGATCTATGGAAATACACCACTGAAGGGAGCAGCGGGCGAGGCAGGAGAGGTCTGCCGTGCCATGTGGGAATCTCTCCAGCCAGGCATTGAACTGGCATCACTGCTGCCCACAGCTCTCTACAGTGCAGCACCTGACCTCTGAGCCACCGGGGAGGCCTGATTGTGTAACTTTATGCTTCCAAAGATTTTTCTGTGAAGTTCTAATTGTGCCACATCCTTGTTGGTTTTAGTCTTCTTAGTCTTAGCCTTTTATTGTAGAAGTATCTCATTGTGTTTTGATTTGCATTTACCCGATAAAGATATATCAATATATACTTACCATTTGTATGTGTTTAGAGAAATGTTAAGAACCTTTTCTCTATTTTTTTTGGAGAAGGGGCTGTCTTATTAAGATATAAGAGTTTTACAAATATTCTGGATTCAACTTTAGGTGTTTATATAGCTTTAGCTTGCTAGCTTGCATTTTTATTTTCTTACTGGTTTTCATTTTGATAAAGTCCAGTTTATCAATTAAAAAAAGTGGTTATTGATTTTTGTTTTCTATGAAGTCTTTGCCCATGATCACATAAATTTTCTGCTGTACTTTTCTAGAAGTGTAATAGCTTTTGTTATAGGATTTAAGACTGTGGTCTATTTTGAGTGAATTTTTATGTCTGGTCTGAGATAGGGGTTAAGATCCCACCCCCCCTACCCCCCCACCATTTGTTCACTATAATTTGTTGGAAAGATTTTTCCTTACCCATTTTCTTGGCACTCTTGTTGAAAGACATTTAATGATATGTATGAGTCTATTTCTGGACTCTTCAGTCCATCCTTGTGCTAATAGTACCCCTTGATATGGTTGAATTTTGCTCTCTTACCTTGTTTTGTATTTGTCTTAACTGTTCTATGCTCCTTTATCCCCAATTTCCTTCCCCCATTGGCTTACTTTTTTCCCATTTTATTCTCACTGTTGGTTTATTAAGCTACTTGTTTCATTTTTTACATTTTGTGGTTGCTCTAGTGATTATACTACATACATTTTTTACTTTACACTATCTGCCTTCAAAGACTACTTCATCTGTAATATGAAAAACTTAAAACAACCTACTTTAGTTTGCTCCCTGCTGTCTTTGTGTTCTTTTCATTTATTTTGTATTAGTTTTTTGGGGATTTCTTTGTTCAAATTTTGAAGTTAAGGCTAAAGAATAATTTGATGAGGGTCAATATCTTAGTGAAGGAGGATGCTTGTAGAACTTTCTTCCATTGACCAGATGACAGTAATCTATAAAAAAGTCTTTATGATTTGATAAATAGAGACTGGAAATTTTTTTTTTTTTAAAAAAGAACGAGATAATATTTTTTTTTTTAAGAATTTTATTTATTTATGTATACAAGCTGGGGTACAGGCCAGAGGCGCGGGACGGCGAGAGGGCTCACCAGAGACAGAGCGGGGAGCAGAACAGGCAGATCAGAAATACACTGCTGAGGGGAGCAGCGGGCGAGGCAGGAGAGGTCTGCCGCACCATGTGGGATTCTCCCAGGCTGGGCGTCGAACCTGCATCGCTCGCGGCCGAGAGCTCCACAGCGCAGCGCTCAACCGCTGTGCCACCGGGGAGGCCCCGAGACTGGAAAATTTTGATATTTGAGGCTCAAAAAAGATGGTCCATATACTGTCTTTATAGAACTATGTCAAAGGGATCACTTGGAGCATTTGCAAGTGAATGTCTCAGAATATTACCTGGTTATTGACTTAGGCAAATCATTTTGTGAAAAATATTAAAATAAATTTCTCTTGTGTCTTTAAATATAAGGTGAACTTAGAGTACTTTATATTTATTAAAGTTTTATTTTTAAGTGATTTTGCTGATCATTATAAACTTTCATTTTCATTCAGTTTACATGTAATCCATTTTCAACTTTACATCAGTTGAGAATATTGTAAACATTCCATTTATGCCCTTGTGAAATCATAGCTAAAAACAGATTTTGGGATGCGTGTTTTAGACTAATTTTTAATTATCCACCTTATATTATATTCCTTATTGTTTATACCCATTCCTAGGTATAAACAAGTTTTGGGGTTGATCTTTGTTTTGTTTTTACTTTCAAGTGTTATAGCTTCAATTTTTTCCCTTTTAAAAGATAATGGAATTGAGACTGTGCTGCCAATGAGAGTGATAGGGAACTTAGTGTTAATGTTAAAGGTAAGAAAACTATAGGACTTTAGTTCTGGTGAAGTAGATTCCTCATGCTGTTATTAAATTGAAACACATTCCTGGAGAACTTTTGTAGTTATCTGGACCTTTGTCTATCTAGTCTTTCTTTCATATGCTGAAAAGTATTCTAAGATGTCATCTTATTTCCCTCTTTTCTTCCTTACAGTAATTTTAGACAAATAGTTGTTTGAAATAGAATGACATTTTTGAAAATTATGTGTTGTCTGTCAGAAGATCATATGTTGTCTTTCAACCGGTTTAATACAGTTGTTAGGGGTACTTCATCATTAAATGTGTGGTTTATTCAGAGAACTTGTGTTATGGAAAATAGTTTCATTTCTTCTCTTTTCATTCTTTTTCCTTTTATTCTTCTGGAAAACCTTCCTCTTAAGAATTGAATTTGGTTGGACTCCAATTTGTTTCATTGCATACCTCTGTCATAAAACTTACTCTGTTTTAATTACCTGCTGATATGTTTCTTTCACTGACTATAAAAGACTAACTTTTTAAGGGCAGGACTATATCTTATTCAACTGTGTAGTTAAAATATTTGGGGGCAGTCTAACTCATTTAAGGTACTCAGGAAATAGTTATCTAAGGCTGCCATAACAAAATGCTACAGACGGGTGACTTAAACAATGAAAATCTTTATCTCATAATTCTAGGGACTGGAAGTTCAAGAACAATGTGTGGGCCAGTTTGGTTCCTCCTGAAGTCTCTCTCCTTAGTTTACAATGGCTGCCTTCCAGTTGTATGCACACATAATCTTTTCTCTGTCTCTTTGTATCAGATTCCCTCTTCTTTTGAAGAACACCAGATTGGATCAGGGACTACCTATATGACTTCATTTAACCCTAATTACCTCTTTAAGGCCCTTTGAAAAATCTAATTGTGAGAACTGGGGCTTAGAATTTCAACATAGGAATTTTGAAGGGACACAATTCAGTCCATAACACATGGTTTTGGCATATGTTTCAGCTGAAGGTGTTTTCTTATGGTTCGGCACCAAACCAAAGTTGTCAAAGTTGGGACCAACCAAAATTTCTTATATAAGAACATGTGACCGAATTCTAGGGGTTTCCCTTAATTTTCACTGAACCTGTAGCCTTTAGTGATTTGAAGTAACATCTAGTTGTTCTCACTTAACACTGTTTAAAAAAACAGTGCTTTTTCCTTAACACTGTTTAAAAAAAAACCACATCCACATACATGTTCTTGGGCACATGGATGCTTTGTATATATAATGCATTATTGCTGAATAACTTAACCCAGAAATACATGTTTATTTGTCAAATTCCCAGTGGCAATTTGGAAAGTTTCAATAATTTTCCTATAGAAATTCAATAACTTCCCTATAGAAATTCCTTCAATTATATTTAATTTCCCATGTGGAGTAATGCATATGTATATTTATACTGTGGGTTAGAGTTCACTACTATGTTACTTCCTTTCTTGCTGTAATCCGTGTAGCTTTGGCTATTGGCTCTCTTTCAGGTTGGCTCCAGTGTCTGTTTGACATACTCTATCCTTTTGATTTACTTTTTGGCACTGTAAGATGCTGCAGATACATCTTGTGTTTTCCTTGCAGCAGCAACTTTTCCTTCACTCTTTTGTTCCTATGAAAAATGCCTGGAAAGTTTGAACCTAGATATTGTGGTGAATGGTGAGGGCTTCTCGCATATTTATATTTGTTAACCATTGTACTTGGTAGTAGTATCCTTGTGTGTTGACTTTGTCTTTTGCTGTGGAATCATAACAAACATCTTTTTAAAAGCAGTTCTATTTTTCAAAAGAAAAGGCAGTAGAAAACTTTAGAAGGCATGCATGCTTGTCTTAGGGGTAGGCAAAAGTCTTCAGATTCTTCTGCTTTATTCTGAGCCTAAGAAAAAACTGAACTCGCTTTGAATGCAAAGAGGAAGAGTGTCATCAGGAAACCTGCCATGGACAAAGAGGTGTATTTGAGAACTCTATTAGCAGGAATTGCAGACTTCCTAGAATCTGTTCCTTTTCATCATCTTTATTATCATCACCATCACTCTGTCATCATCAATAATATTAGTATTATTTTGTAATAATTGCTAGTATTCCACTCTTCTCTTTCCCACAATGTTGGATTTTTTAAAATAATCATTTAGAAATTATTTGTAGATTGTCATGGTAGGTAAAGGATTAGAGAGCTTGGAGCCTTCTTTCCATTCTCTCTGGCTGGATCCATTCCAAGTAATGGATATTGGAGCGTTTAAATATATATCTGCCTCAAAACTTTATTAACCTTTTAGAAAACGAATGGTCCTAATCTAGGAAAGAGTTTACTCTGAATTCTCCTGCTAAATCTGATTTGAAATAGCAACTGCAGTTCTAAGAAAAGGTTTGAGTCTGAACCTTGTCTTAACAATTGAAGGGCCAGTGATAGAAGATTTTGTGACTTTCCAGTTCTTTAACTTTTAAAAATTCTGTAGTTCATTTTTGTTCTCCTACTTATATTTATTCTTAGACTTTAGGATTGACACCCATTGAGGACCAAAGCTTTTAAATTACAAACCTGAATCTTTTTTTTTCCGTACTTAGTTATTTTGCTTTATAAATTTCTCAAAATTAAAAGATATAATAAGATATCAGTAAGATTGAAGTCATCTATGTTATAGTTTGAAGAAACTCTTTGTATATTAGGAATATTGTGTGATATTTTGCAATTATTTAAAAATTTTATTCATTTCTTATTTTTAAAATTTATATGTAGTTTTTTGCACTGTTGAAAGTTTTTGTACATTTTAACTAACAACTGAGATACTACTAGTTGCAATGAGTGTGTTAGCCATGTTAATAAACAACTAAAAATTATTAACTATTATTGTAAGTATGCCTAAAACATGCTATTTACATGTTTATTTTACTGAGAAGAGGCTGTTTTCTAGATGATTCAGAATTATGATTCTGAACATAAGCTTTTATTCTCTGCTATAGTACCGTGTTGACTGCTGAATCTGTTCACATAAATAATGTTACTTCATTCAGACAAACTACTGACTAACTAGTAATTGGTACAACTGCCTTAGTTCTGTTTGCACCATCTTTTCCAATACAGGGTGACATTTGATAAGAGGTGCTGCAGTGGCTCTGGATAGCTTCACAGTACTGCGCTTCAACCCATTGTGCCACCAGGGAGGCCCTGGAGTTTATTCTTGATAGTCTATATTTTCTCTGAAATAAGAGGCAGTGCTAGTTATTAGCCTAAAATGAGATGTAAATGGAGTAGAGGACTTGAGGAAATAAGTAAATATTTAGGTTCTTCACTATGAGGAATGTTGAAATAATTGCTCAAATAGTTATTGGCCTAGTTGAGGTAAAAAAAAAAATCTTTAATTTAAAAATATTTGGCACAGGTAAGGGTGATTTTAAAAAACATAGAAGTAACTTAAAAGAAAATATTAGCAGTTGGTGGACATAAAATTCATTATTGTTCGGAAGAGTATTACTGAAGAAAGGGAGGAAGAATGTAGAGCAGAGCTTTTCATATAGTGTGCCATGATTGCATTGCAGGTATGACAAGATAGCGACCCTCTCAGCCTTCTAGGCATGAAAGGGGAAGCACCTTGGGGTGGCTGGAGCACCATAGCTGCCATCTTGTAGAGAGCATCCTTATCTACCCTAACTGCTCAACAAATATAATATTCTGTGTGTATCATGACATAAAAAAATAGTTGGAAAGCACTAATTCATAGAACTGGTAAGAACAGCACTGAGGTGTGTGATTGAGTACATGCTGTACTCCAGTATTTGATTTATATCTCTGCCTACCAATCTAGCATCAAAATATTTTGTAATTTTGTACTTGATGACTGAGTTCTTAGTCAAAATGTGAAGTCAGAAGGGGATGAATAAATTGGAAGGATGATTTCTAGGGCTTTGCCCTCTCAGATTTTTTCCTCTTTCAGATTGTTATTATTTTCCTCTTTAAAAAGATTTATTTATGTACACAAGAGCTGGGTCTAGGCCAAAGGTGTGGGGGGTGGGGGTGGGGTGAGAGGATTCACCAGAGATAAAGTGGGGAGCAGAACAGGCAGACTGACAAATACACTGCTGAGGGGAGCAGCAGGCGAGACAGGAGAGGTCTGCTGGGCCACGTGGGAAGCTCCCTGGCCGGGCAATCAAACAAGTGCTGCAGTGGTTGCGGATACCTTCTTAGTGCTGAGACTTAACCTCTTGCGCCACCAGGGAGGCCCTGTTATTATTTTCTGATGTTTTGGTGTTTTATTTTCTTGTTGCCTTACTTGTAATATATTGGCTAATACTCTTTTTAGCCATTTATTCTTCATATTCAGAACTTCACTTTTATGAAAATGGTTAATCTATTTGCTCCAGTGATTTTATTTTCCTTTAAGTAGATAATGCTCCAATCTATATTTTCAGACCAGTTATTATAGGCATACTTTCATCCAGTTGTTATATTATTTCAAAATGAAAATATCAGACACTGAATTGTTGCGTTCTTTTTTCTAACTAACTTCATTTTCAGTGGTGACTTGTTTCTTCCAGACACCCAGTCCCAGCATTATTATTCCAGTTTCCATATCTTATTTCCTTGTCTCAAATAATTCTCCCATTTTCCTATACTGTCTCATACTTCATGCCACCTTTCAGCCTTTAAAACCATCCCTTGCCCCTTTTCCCTAGTCTTTCTTGACTTTCCCTTCAACTTACTACTTTCATACCTCTTTAGTTAAATCTTCCAAAATAGGGCAAGCAGAAATATTTAATTTCTTATTTGATAATTTGACTTCAGCTTATTTTCTCCCACTAAGGAAACAATAACAAAAGAACCCATACCCCAAACATTAGTGTGTGTAGGTACTGCTATTTCTTGCTTTGTCTCAGTATTGTTTGAAATGAAAGTCTTTTCTCTGGCTACTATCACCTTGTGGATCTCATTGATTTGGGTGTCACCTTCTCTGTGAAGTTTCTGCTTCCTTCTTTATGTCCCTGTAGAGAATGCCTTTGTTTATATCATTCCACATTTTGGCTATTCCTATTCCCTCTGTCATGCTATATAGTGAACTTCTTGAAGGACAGAGCACCCTATAACTCATATTTCTGCCTTCAGATTCCAGATCAGAGTAGTTGTTTTGTAATTATTAGTATAACCAGGGATATAACATATCAGAATTTTTCATCTTTTTTAGACCACCATAAATTGGTTACATTCTCCCTATTTCAAACAGTATTCCCTGGCTCTAATAAGGATGTTCTCAGCGCTTCATTGAGGTGATTCTCTTTCAGAGTCTTGTGTAAATGATACAATTCTGTATTTATGATTTTGGTTTCTCTCTCTCTAGGATCAGTCAACATATGTGACTGCTTATTCATAAGAAAAGACCAAGTCATTTAAAATTACTGACAGAAATTAGTTCAAAATATTAAACGCATTCTTATAAAAATTTAAGATCATATTTAGCAATATGGTTTAGCTCTATATGTTTATCAATTGGCAAAATTTGAAAAGATATTAGACATATCTTTCCACATATAAAATTATTAATATTAATCATCTTTAAATTGGCTTCTTTCATATTAACAAAGACAGAACTCTAATTCATTGAGTTCCAATCTCCTAGGAAACCTGGAGCCCTCTTTAAGTTCAGTTTTGGAAACTGTAAGTTTGTATAAAAATAATCTCTAAGAGCAGCTTGGAAATTTGAAACTTTGAAGACGGTAGATTGATTGCTTGAAGAAATATCAAGAAAGAAAGATTGTGCAGGTTTGTTTTTCTTGCACATTATGTTTTGATTTCTTATTGATACTTCAGTTAGCCCAACGATAATAATTACTATTCTTTTAATAATGAAAGATTTCATGAAATTATTTGATGATAAATTATTATTTTCAAAGCATCAAAATTTCTTCATAAATATAAATTCAGAAACAGTATGCCTCAAACCATATACTAGCATTAAAAATTAAAAACAGGGCCTCCCTGGTGGTGCAAGGGGTTAAGTCTCAGCACTGTGAAGCCGTCCACATCCCCTGCAGCATGAGTTGGATCCTGGACAGGGAGCTTCCCACATGGTGCAACAGACCTCTCCTGTCTCCTGCTGCTCCCCTCAGCAGTGTACTTCAGTCGATCTGCCTGTTCTGCTCTCCACTTTGTCTCTGGTGAATCCTCTCACACCCTCCCGCCATCTCTGGCCTGCATCACAGCTTTTATATGCAGAAATAAATAAATCTTTAAAAAAAATAAAAATTAAAAATGTAAGCAACTCTCAAATATGAAAACTCCATTCAAATTTGGCAACAGAAGCTGTCTGCACATTTCTGCCTTGTCCTGTTGTTAAACTAATGAAGATTGGTGGTCATTTCTTGCCATTAGGAAGGAGTTTTATACTAATTAAGATAACTATAAAAATCATAATAGCATTTATTTGTTTTTTAAATAATAATCTGCTGTTAACAAAGTTATGTCATTTTTGTGGAAACTTTAAATATGTTATTTTTATTCCTTTAAAAAAACTCATTTTAATTTCAAGAGTGATAAATGATTGTTTTATAAAAATTAAAATTTGTAACATGAAAGGTCAAAGTGCTTTATGTAAATTTCTACCCTACAATTTCAATCCCAAACTATCTATAATCCTAAAATATATAAGGTGTTTATATTTTTGTGTTTTTCCCATTCATGTATAAACATAAGTTTTCTTAGGAAAATGTCTTATTGTAACACTTATTTGTAACCCACCTTTAGAAAGAAATTTTTGGTATTTTTTGTATCAGTTTGTGCAGATCCTCATTTTATTTATTTATTTATTTATTTTTTTTAAAGATTTATTTATACAAGCTGGGGTACAGACCAGAGGCGTGGGGCGGCGAGAGGGTTCACCAGAGACAGAGTGGGGAGCAGAACAGGCAGATCAGAAATACACTGCTGAGGGGAGCAGCGGGCGAGGCAGGAGAGGGCTGCCGCACCATGTGGGATTCTCCCTGGCTGGGCATCGAACCCGCACCGCGTGCTGCCGAGAGCTCCACAGCGCAGTGCTCAACCGCTGCACCACCAGGGAGGCCCCAGATCCTCATTTTAAAAGGCTGCTTAGCAGTTTATTTTATGGATGGTCCTTAATTTTATATTAGAAGTTAAAGCTTAATTTAAAAAAGGGAAAAAATTGAATTCAAATTTTTCCTTTTACTTCTAGTTTTTTCAGTTATATATATGTCTCTGTACAGCTTCTATTTTTAATTAAATGTTGATTATTTGAAAATCCCGGTGAACAACATGATGAGAACTGAATGCAAACAATGTCAAATTGAGTTAATCTTTAGTTTTAGGTATTCAGATTATTTGAAAATTATTATGTTTTATAGGTCTAACTTGTCCAGGGTGACGGTATTTATGTTTTATCATTTTTTAAATTATGATTTTCTTTTAATTTGTAATAGAACCAACTTGGAGTCTTTGCTCATCCAAAAATGAGGTTATCTCTCCACTTATGTGAATTGTCTTTTCTATCCTATTATATATACATTTTTGTATATTTTTGCACTTAGGTCTTTTTGGTTGATTCTTTTAGATTTTCATGATAGAAAATGTTATATAATTAGCAATATCTTTATCTCTCATATTTCATATTCCATTATACATTCCAGAGTCCAGACTTCCATATAGGAAATGTTAGATGATTGTATCTATGTATTGTACTCTGATTTGTAGTGCTACCTTCCTAACCAAATGAAACTGACTCCCACCTAGGTACTCTTCTGCTTGTCTGTATCCATACACCCTTCATTTGCTACTGGCCGTGATAATAACACAATCAAGGTTAGAGCAGCAGACTATAATATATTAAACTCCACCCAGTTTGTACTGATAGGAGACCTAAATAGATGTTAGATGTGTTTTTCTTTGATGACTAATACTTAGAAATTCTAGAATACTTTAAACAAGACAAACAAGAAAATCACTAAGTTCATTGAGTAATAGAATCCTATCATTTGAGATATAATTATGCTTTTGCAGAAGTAGAACATCTAGTACAATAGTCCCCTTTACCTGCACGGATCTGCTGCAAGATCGCCAGTGGATGCCTGAAAATCAAGAACCCTATAAATACTATGTTTTTTTTCTTATATATACCTACCTATATAAAGTTTAATTTGTAAATTAGGCACAGTAAGATATTAGCAACAATAATTAGTAATAAATCAGAATAGTTATGTAACAATAAGTAGCAATAAAAGTTATGTGAATGTAATCTGTTTCTCTCAAAATAGCTTCTTGTACATGTTTTAGGACTGCAATTGACCACTGCAAGTAACTGAAACTGTGGAAAATAAAATCTTGGATAACACTGGTCAACAAATTTTTACAAAAGTCATGTTACTGAAATAAAATTAGTTATTTCCTATCAATTTGTATGTGTTCAACACAAATATGACAGTCAAATTCTAATTTTGGCTCTAGTTTTTTGTAATCTGCAATAAATTGATGTTTACATCACGAAATGCGTGCTAGTAGTAATAGGCCTATGGTTATACTTGTAAAAAAACAAGTCATAGACTACTTCTTAGATTTCTTCACTTGTCTCTTGTACAGCTGTTCAGGAATAGAATAGATGGAAGACGATTTCCATTGTGCAAAAGCACAGCCTTAAGACTCAGTTTCAAGGAGTCTAGAAATAGTTTCCATTCTTGTGGGTCAGGAGTGATTTCAAAGGCATTCATGAGGTCCTCAATATTGGAACAGAATACCAGAGTCCTTTCTGAAGAAAGGCTCCAACTGCAGGTGGTGCTTTCGATATAAAGTAATTGTGACATCTTCTAGAAGATTCCATTTTTGGAGTCTTGATCCTAGCAATTCTGCCTTGTTCTTGGATGAGTCCAAATCACGAACCAGGTCATTTAGTTCTTCCTGTGTTAGTCTGTGTGGGGTTGATGATGTACTATAGTGAAAATCTGGATCACTGCATGATGATGGAACAGGAGAACAGGTTGGCTCACCCTTGTCCTCATCAGATGAATCAAGGGAATATTCTTGCTGGAGGTTCTGCAATAGGAAGTCCCTCACCATGTGGAAATGGTCTCAATGCAGATGGAATGTTTGGGTAGATTATTCTTGATTTCTTTTGCTTCGTTATTCTGCCGGAAAGAGGAGTAATCAAGCATAAGGAACAGTCTTTTATGTGGTTGCTTGACTCTCTCTACACCATGGGGACTGCAAACGGCATGGATGGTCTTTTACCATTGAACCACTGTGAAAGCTGTGTTGTACATGGAGCACAGCATATATGCAGTGCCCAAGGCTTGTCTTGGTCACCAATCTTGCATCCGAAGTAAAGATGATAAGCCTTCTTCACTTGAAAAGTGATGCTTTTCTTCTGGTTGGCAAATGTCACTGCCCCACAAATAGAGCAGAAATTGTCCACTCTATTAATGCACTTTCGAGGGATTACTGTTCTTTGTTGTGCCTAAATGGATAAAACTGTTATTACAGTTCTATGGAATAGTAGCTTAAACTGTCTCGCACAAAGTCTGAAATATTTTCAGTGTTCAGCCTTTCCGACAGGGCTTTATCTAGTGCGCTGCTGACGTCAGCTTACTTCAGCAGCCGCCTGGCAGTAGTATTGCATTGTATCAGAAAATGATGCAATCAACTCTGGATGATGTGTGCATGGTGGTATTATGCAATGCAATGCAATATTACATCATTCTAGGTTGATTTAGGATGTTGTTGCAGTCCTACTGTATCAATTTACACGGTAAAACATATAAAACGAATTCTATGAAATATCTTCAAAATGAGCTAATAAAATATTTTCAGGGTTATATTCATATTCAGCACACCAAGATACTATAGATTAGGGTCTTTTAAAGTCAGTAACGATCTCACTGTTGACCAGTGTAATGGTTTCTATTGTCTTAGAAATTAGAGGGATGAAATATCCAGCTTCCCAAACTCCATTCCTCCACAGTAGAGGGGGGAGTTTGTAGAATTATTTCCTTTCTTAGATTTTGTGCCAAAGAGGGCCTCCCCGGTGGCGCAGCAATTAAGCGCTGCGCTGTGGAGCTGTCGGCAGCAGCGATGCGAGTTCGACGCCCAGCCAGGGAGAATCCCACATGGCGCAGCAGACCTCTCCTGCCTTGCCCACTGCTCCCCTCAGCAGTGTATTTCTGATCTGCCTGTTCTGCTACCCGCTCTGTCTCTGGTGAACCCTCGCCTCTGGCCTGCACCCCAGCTTGTATGTATAAATAAAAAATAAAAAAAAAAAAAGGATTTTGTGCCAAAGAGATTTAATCCTTTTTTCTATGCTTCTCTAGGAAGAGTTGATTTTATACCCTTCTTTGACTCTGAGGATTATTTGTTTCTAAGTGTAAGGGAAATCTTAAACATTAATCTTAAACAAGATAAAGATATTGCTAATTATCTAACATTTTCTACCATGATGTATAAAGCTCTCAGCTCCTTACTGTTTCCTTTCATGTTTAGTTCCTCTATTTTAAACACTTGCTGGATCCCCAAATATAAGGTAAATGTCTTCTGCAGTTTCAGCTCTCCTATAACTGAAATTTGGGCCATGAAAAATGTTTAAGAAATCTTAGACATTATTACATAATTTCATTATTACTATTCTAATTATTTTCTTTTTCCTGCCTTAGTGATTGGCATGCTCATATTCTTAATTACTCAGCCAGAAATACAGTAGTTTTTATTCCTTTTTTTTTTTTTTTTTTACTGATTAATGCAATAAAAAATAATCACTGAATGCCTACTATGTGTCAGTCAACTCTTGCTGGAGATCTGGCAGTGAAAAGCACACACAAGAATCTTGCTTTTTTGGCAGTTGCATTTATCTAAGGGGATTTGTGCAAAATACAGTAAATAGGCACACAGATATTTTCAATTACTGGCAAGTCAAATACTTTATAGAAAGTAGCATGTAATATTGAGTGATAGAGAAAAAAGTTTGGTTCTTTAAATGGAGTATGTGTGTTAGTTCAGGTCCTGTGAAAACAGATACCAGGATGGGAGTAAATTTACAAGAATTTTTTTTTTCCAGTGATAAATTACATGTAGCATAAGTTTTTCTGGTTTTACCACTTTTTTTTTTATGGTTTTAACACTTTTAAGTGCGTGGTTTGGCATTAAGTAAATTCACATTTTTATGTACCTATCACGACTATTGATGTCCAGAACTTTTCATTTGCCCCATCTGAAACTTTACCCACTGAACACTCCCATTCTTTCTTCCCACTAGCCACTCGCAACCATGATTCTAAGAATTTGACTACTCTGGGTACCTTATATAAGTGGAATCATATTTGACCTTTGTGCCTGCCTTATTTCACTTAGCATAATGTTATTCAGGTTCATCCATGTTGTAGCATTTGTCAGAATTTCCTTCCCCCCTTTTTAAGACTTTATTTTTAAAGGCCTCCCTGTTGGCGAATGGGCCACTGTGAAGCTATCCAGAGCCATTGCAGCAGGAGTTTAATACCTGACCAGGGAGCTTCCCACATGGCGCAGCAGACCTCTCCTGCCTCGCCTGCTGCTCCCCTCAGCAGTGTATTTCAGTTGATCTGCCTGTACTGCTCCCCATTCTGTCTCTGGTCAATCTTCTCATCCCCTGCAACTCTGGGCTACACCCCAGCTTGTATGCATAAGTAAGTAAATCTTAAAAAAAAAAAAAGACTTTATTTTTAAGAAGTTTTAATTTTACAACAAAATTGAGAGGAACAAAATTTATGACAAAATATAACAGAGATTTGTTAGATACTCCTTGGATCCCCACATGCATAACCTCCTCCTTTATCAACATTAATTTACCAGAATGATAGATTTTTTTTTTTTTAGTGAAGGATGAATCTACATTGATCCATCCAAGGTCTGTAGTTTACCTTGGTGTTCACTCTTTGGTGTTGTACATTCTATGGGTTTGAACGTAAGTATTGAGGCATCATTATAATATCAAACAGTAGTTTCACTGCTTTAAAAATCCTCTGTGTTCTACCTTTTCACTATCGTCCCATACCATCTTCTCCCCATAAACACTGGCCTATTTATTTTGTCCTTAGTTTTGCCTTTTCCAGAATGTCATAAAGTTGGAATCACAGTCTTTTCAGAATGACTTCTTTCACCTAGTAATATGCATTTAAGGTTCCTCTACATCTTTTCATGGCTTGTCAGTTCATTTCTTTTTAAACATTTTCTTTTTTGTTTTTTAAGATTTATTTATGCATACAAGCTTGGGTACAGACTAGAGGTGTGGTGCGGCGAGAGGGTTCACCAGAGACAGAGTGAGGAGCAGAACAGGCAGATCAAGGAAATACACTGCTGAGGGGAGCAGCGGGCGAGGCAGGAGAGGTCTGCTGCGCCATGTGGGAATCTCCCTGGCCAGGCGTTGAACTCATGTTGCCGCTGCCGACAGCTCCAGAGTGCGGCACTTAACTGCTGCGCCATCAGGGAGGCCCAGTTCATTTCTTTTTATCCCTGGGTAATATATTCCATTGTCTGGAATGCAGTTTATCCATTCTCCTGCTGAAAGACATCTTAGTTGCTTCCAGGACCTGCCAGTTATGCATAGAACTTGAAAGCATCTCTTTGTGGGTTTTTGTGTAGATTCCTCCCTGCTGAATAATATCCTATTGTATGTATACTGATTTTTTTTTATCCTTTTATCCATTGATCAACATGTTGGTTACTTTCACTTTTTGTGTAATGCTTTTGTGAACATGTGTGTACAAATATGTGTTAGAATCCCAGGTTTTTTTAGGTATATAAACTAGAACTGCAAATGTTTGGTAATTGTGTATTAATTTTTTGAGGAATTATCATATATTTTCAACAGATGTATACCCACCAGCAGTGCATAAGAGTTCCAGTTTCTCCACATCCTCACCAATATTTGTTATTATTTTTTTTTATTATATCCATCCTGATGAATAAAGTGCTATATATAAGTGTTGAAATCTACCTCACTGTATTTTTGAAGTACATTTCTGTCTGAAGTCATTGAACATCTTTTCATGTGCCTCCTGGTTATTTGTATATCTGAGTTGGAAAAATGAATATTTATATCCTTTGCTCATTTTAATAGGGTTGTTTTTTGATGCTGAGTTCTATGAGTTCCTTATACATCTTGGGTAGTCCTTTCTTAGATATATGAAATGCAAATATTTTCTCTTCTATGGTAGATTGTCTTTCTGTTGGTGGTGTTCTTAGAAGTACGGTGTGCAGGATTTTATTAGGAGGCTGTCTATGAGAGAAAATGAGGAAAGGAGCTAGAGAAGACTGAGAGCCAACAGACTGTGATGCAGGTCTGACCTTGAGTTCAGGGGAGAGCAAGGAAAGGTAAGCTAGGGAATTTCAGCAATGTCATCAGGGACTCCTGTACCAAAGTCAGCCATTATAGGGGTCCTGGATCTCCAAACTTAGTATCCTTGCCTCACTTAGTCATTGGCCAGGACCACCCTGTGGGAAGAGTGACTTCTGGGCATATGTAGCAATGAATTTTACAACACAGTAGCTAGGACTCTCAATCAGCTAAACTTTCTGTAGTTGAAAGTCTGCAGGGCACATTCTCATGACTGCCACAAGCAGTCAAAAAAGACTTCTCCAAAGAGATGACATTTAAACCAAGACCTGAATGGTGAGCAGAAACTAGTTTGCCTTTCAGAAATCTTTGTGAAAGTCACTGTAGGCGTGTAAAATACTAAGTGCAAATCCTCTAAGCCAGAGAAAGTTTACCATGTTCAAGGAACAGAAAGTATCCAGTTGGACTGCAATATAGTAAATAGAGGATGAGGAAGTGAGAGATATAAATGTGCAAGAAATCATAAAGGTTCTTTGAGTGGCCGAGTTTGAGTTCTATTTTTTGAGACATTTGGAAGTTTTGAGCATGGGTATAATTACCTGATTTATATTCTTAAGGTACACCCAGATTATTGTATAAAAATTAATTGTTGGTAGAAATAAGAAAATGAAGTAGGAGTCTATTGCAATAATACAGGATGTAAAGGTTATGATAGTTTGGAGTGGGATGGCAGCAGTGGATATTTTCTGTCCAAAGATTAACAAAATCCTGGTAATTCTATTATCTCTGTATTTTGTGCTTTTTCTGTTCTGATCACTAATCCCTTATTGTCTGTCTTTGTATTTCCTCATGTTATATGGGATCAGCTTCTTAACATTTTTCTGTCTCAGTTCTGGCCGCCTTCAATTCATGTTTTCATACACTATTACCAGCGAATCCATCTAATTATGCAACTGCAATGATATAACCTTGTAGTTTATAGGATTTTTCAAGGTGTGCTCATGTTACATTTTAGAATGACCTGCCTCATCTGCTTCATCTATCCTCACCTGCAGTGTTATCTTCTTTTCTCATTTTGGATTCCTTTCCAAAACCTTCCCTAATCACCCACTTGGATTAAGTATCCTTATAGTGTCTTCCCTTTAGTGCCTTATAATCTACATTTATCTCTCTTTTCAGTCTAGACAAAAGGTTGTGAGGCTTTTTTGTGTTTTTGCTTTTAGAATGTTGCTCCACTGACATTGTCTCATGCCTTCCCTAGGACGTACCTTCATACCGTTGTAGATCTGCTGAACTGTTGATTCAACTAATGCAGTTTTTTTGTGTTCTGTGATTTTTATCCTGGATGTCCCTAATACCATCCCATTTTCTTCTTTTCTTTGATAACATCATATTTATGCTTTCCCCTTTTTGAACTTTTAGTGAATTATCTATAATTGTTCATTTCTTCTTGATTCCTTGTTCAACAGGATTCAAATAAATCTTGGTAATAGCTAAAAGTCTATCTTTTGAAATTATTGTCTATTCAGGATTGGTGGTCTTGATTATTGATCTCTTTTTCAAGTTTTTTACTTTACATCTAGCCTTGTAAAGGAAGTTGAGGTTAGGTATTGGCAGTTTCATAGCACTTGTCCTGAATGTAACTTCTTTCTTTCTACCCAGTATCAGTCTGCAAGTTAACTGCTTTGGCTTAATAAGTTTATCAAAGTTCCCTTCCTCTTTTTCATAACTGAGTATAGTGTTCCATTGTGTGGTTCTGTTAATTACAAGAGCAGAAATCCTTCTTTGAGTTTATTTTATTTTGGGCATTTGGCTAATGTAGCTATGAACCCAGAATGATGCCTATTTGGGGAAATATCTTGCTAATAAAACTTTGAATAATCAGAATAAGTATCAAAGCATAATATCTATACTATCAGATCATAAGTACTGGTAGTTATAAAGCATTTAGTTAGTAGGGGAGAGTAATCTACCAGGTTCTTGGTTTAATTTTCTTAACTTGTACATAGTAAAATATATAGCACTAAAAAATTAAGCATTTAATCTATAATTAATTCTTAAGTAATATTCCTGTGGAACAGATATTGATTTCCTTCCAACTGATTTGAAAATGATAAACAGTGGATATATTTCTAATTCATCTTAGAGATTTAAGAATTTTGTTTCTTTAGAGTTCTGTAAAATGAATCATCAAATTTTTATGTAAACCTAAGTATACATACCACTTAAGTATACATACCATTGCTAGGGAATATTCATACCAATTGTAATAATTATTTCTAAACTGTATCATCATTTGGAAGTAGAGTTCCTCAAAGTTCGATTTCCTTATGCTCTCACAAACTTAATTTATAATACAGATTGCTAAACTTGAACTTGCTAAACCTTTACTCTAATTTTCAGTTTTGAAAGTTAACATTTTTAACTATTGTACTTTTTTTAATGCAGGTTTTCTTACTAATGGTGTGTCCTACATTTGTATCAGGAGTAATTGGTGTGCTGTCACCATGATATAACAATAAAATGATTGTAGCAAATCAGTACAAAGAGGAGAGATTAGTATCATGGTTTTAGTACTGAAACAATGTACAATATCAACTTAGTCAAAATGTAGCTAAGGACTTGGATAATGTATAGTTACTTCTTTGTGAAATAGGTCAACCAATAATTTTTACAGAAATAAAAGATTAGGGGGCCTCCCCGGTGGCGCAGTGGTTGAGCGCTGTGCTGTGGAGCTGTCGGCTGCGAGCGATGCAGGTTCGATGCCTGGCCAGGGAGAGTCCCACATGGTGCAGGCAGACCTCTGCTGCCTCGCCCGCTGCTCCCCTCAGCAGTGTATTTCTGATCTGCCTGTTCTGCTCCCCACTCTGTCTCTGGTGAGCCCTCTTGCCGCCCCGCGCCTCTGGCCTGTACCCCCGCTTGTATACATAAATAAATATAATTCTTTAAAAAAAAAAGAAATAAAAGATTAGATTGTGATTTTATTAAATAGCAAATAGTTCAGAACATTCTTCATCTATCCTTTGTATTTGCTGCTTAACTTAAAAAGCGTTAAGAAATATAGCACTGGTGTTTCTTTTAATTATTTTCTTTTTCTTGGTTCAAAGTAGAGGATATTAACTTTGCATTTAATGACTATATAACATAACTCAGAGAGCAGTTACTGGTATACAGATAAGAAAACACACCACCTCTCTCCCTTCCTTCCTCTCTCCATCCATTTGTACAGGCAAAATTGACTCAAAACCAGAACAAAATTCACCAAAAAGAGTCCATTGTTTTGGCTTTGGGGCATAAGCTGATGGAAAAGAAATTAACTTTAGTAAATTATGCTATGAATCACTTCTTTGTAAACTCACTTATGGATTCATGTTCTTAAAATTATCTGTCCTTTTGGCAAGTTTTCATTGCCTCTCAGGATCTCCATTACCAAGAGCCACAGGTTGACTTAGTTATTAAGGATGAGGAGTCTAAAACACATTTTTTTCCTTCAACAAATAAAGAAATATTTCCAGTTCAGTATAGGGGATGTGGACTTCTGGAAGAATCCCAGATAGTTCCAAATGACACGACTTTTTTGATGCTAATGGGATCCATAATTACTGATGCCCAGAAATCTTGACACGTTCTCTCTTGACTTTTTGATAACTTTTTATTGAGATAATTCATATGCCATATAATTCTCCCTTTTAAAGTGTACAATTCAGTGGTTTTAGAACATTCACTCAGTTGAACAGCCTTCACTGCAATCAATATTAGAACATTTTCACATCATCAAAGAAAAACCCTGTACACAATCTGATCATCACACCTCAATTCTGTTATCCTCAGCACTGGGAAATTGTTAATCTACTTTTTATCACTATAGAGTAGCCTATTCAGGATATATCTTACAAAAGGAATCTTACAGTATATGGTCTTTTGTTAATTGCTTTCTCTTAATTAGCATAGTGTTTTTTAGGTTCACTCATGTATAGCATGAATCTGTACTTCATTTCTTTTGATCACCGAATAATAATCTATTGCATGATTTATTCATCAGTTAATCAACATTTGTATTGTTTATACTTTTTGGCTATTATGATGAGTGGTGCTGCAAATACTTGTGTATGTTTTTGTGTGAATGTACGTTTTCCTTTTTCTTGGGTATATACACAGGGGTGAAATTATGGCTCATATGGTAACACTGTTTAATCTTTTGAGGAACTGCCAAGCACTTTTCCAAAGTGGCTACATCATTTCACATTCCTGTAAGCAATGTGTGAGGGTCCCAATTTCTTTAAATCCTTTCCAACACTTGTTATTAGCTGCTGAATATTTTTTTTTATTATAGCCATGCTAGCATTCCCCCACCTCCATTGTTTCTAAAATCACATGTATCTGTGTCTTACTGTGACTTGTATTTTCTTGTATTTAATTATGGCGATCCTTGTCCAAATGGCTGCCTTTTGTAATTTGCTCATTACTGTATATATGTTCACCCAGCTTTGTGCTGCTGCTTATTTACCACTGATCCTGCTGAACTATAGTTAGGACTTGGTGGCTTATCTTGGATACAATACCAAAAATTACAAGCCTGTCCTTGTAAATAAGAATAATAGAAGATCGGTATGTTGCTAGCTTTGTGTAGAAATATGCTGTTTCATTTTTAAATTACTGTCATTTGTTCTGATAATAGATAATAGAATAAAGTGAGATATCTGTGAGATTGTGTTTTTCTGTATGGCTTTTGTGGGAAAAGAAAAACATTTGCTACTACATGTCTTTTTTCCCCTCTTTTTTAAGGAAGTGGTTTAAAAGTGCATGTGAAGTACAAAATGAATTATAGTGTTAGAAGTTAGGGTAGTGATCATACTTCTTGGTTGTGGAGTAGAGAGAAGTGGTTATCTGTGTTTCTTCATCTGGGAGCTAGTTTCATAATTGTTTACTTTGTGAGAATTCATCAAGTTATAAACTTAGAGTACATGTCTGTGATATATGTCAATAAAAACTTAAGTTTAAAATGTTAAAATTGTTTAATAGCAATATGTACTAGTGAAGCCCATTGTTGTCACCTTTCTGTAACTATGTTCCATTTTGATTCATGACATTATCACCATTTTTGTTTGTGCATTGTATTGATGTAGATGCTTTAATTTTCATTCCCCCTTGATCAGTAGCTCGTAGTTTCAAAGATTAACTGATTTAGATACATTTACATTAGCTCTAGGGAGTTTGATTTTATGTTCTCCTTTGCTACCTAAACTGAAGGATTCTAAGCAACTCACAGTCTTGGCTCCTTTCTTCCTGTCTGTGTCTAAACCTGAAAGGGGGTAGTTGTGCCTATTGTCTATCAACTGATTCAGATTCTCATTAGAGAACAGAGTAGCATGAAGGAGAGAACCATGCGAAAGAAGAGCTATACTTACCCTAGTTTGTCGTTGATAGTAATCCTTTTAACATAGTAACTGTCTGGATATACAGAAAAGATTTAATATAATTACTTTAAATTTAATAACAGAAGAAAACTTGCTGGCTAACCAAAGTCTTTTGAATTCTAATTTCTTCGTTTATTTTTACTATAATGGGGTTTGAAGAAATTTTTTGATGTTGACCAAATATGTTAAGTTGCAGGTAGCGCTATACAGTAAGATCAGTTTTTGGTTAATAGAAATTTCCAAGTAGGTTTATGTTCCATGACCTTTACTATATTTCTAGAAATTGGATATATGGGTAGAGGTGTCAGAGAAAAACATTTTATAAGACCATTAAAATGACTCATTATAGTCATATCCTTATGAGGAAAAAGCAATTTTATACTATTACAAGGATATTCTCAGTAGAATCTGCAAAGTCTTCTATTAAATAGTACAGTAAAACACATTAACAATCTTTTAAATATGTAATTGTGTCTTCTAGGCCTTCGTTAAAGTTTCCCATGTCTCAATGGACTCCTGAATATAACAAGCTCTACAGCTTAAAAGTGGATATGAAGAGTGAGATTCCTTCTGATGCACCAAAGACACAGGAGAGTTTGAAAGGGATCCTCTTGCATCCAGGGCCCATTGGGGCAGCCAAAAGTTTTCCTGCAGGAGTTGAGATGATTAATAGTAAAGTGGGGAATGAATTCTCTAATTTGTGTGATGATTCTCAAAAACAAGAGAAGGACATGAATGGCACCCAACAAGAGCAAGAAAAAAGTGTTGTGAGGAAAAAACGCAAAAGCCAGCAGGCTGGCCCTTCATACATGCAAAATTGTGTTAAAGAGAACCAGGGAATACTAGGATTGAGGCAACACCTAGAAACACCAAGTGATGAAGATAATGATTCCTCCTTTAGTGATTGTCTTTCTTCTCCATCATCTAGTCTGCATTTTGGAGATTCTGATACTGTGACTTCAGATGAGGATAAAGAAGTCTCTGTAAGACATTCCCAGGCGATTTTGAGTGCTAAAAGTAGAACTAACAGTGCACGGTCCCAAAAGTGGCCTCGGACGGAGTCAGAATCTGTTTCAGGACTGTTAATGAAAAGACCCTGTTTTCATAGTAGTTCATTAAGGAGACTTCCATGCAGAAAGAGATTTGTAAAAAATAATTCCTCACAGAGGACACAGAAACAAAAAGAGAGGATATTAATGCAGAGGAAAAAACGAGAGGTGTTAGCCCGAAGAAAATATGCCTTGCTACCCAGTTCTAGTAGTTCTAGTGAGAATGACCTCAGCAGTGAATCCTCTTCAAGCTCATCAACTGAAGGAGAAGAAGATTTGTTTGTTTCTACCAGTGAAAACCACCAAAATAATCCAGCTGTTCCCTCAGGTAAAAATGACTCTTAAGTTGAGTAAAACATGAAAACTAATGTACGGTGTTTATGCTTATTTTCTTCCATATTTTGATCGCATTGTGTACAAAAAGAGACTTTTATTTTAAATCATATAAGTATTTATCAACTCTAGTATTAAACTATGACTCCAATTCTAAGATAAAAATTTAAGAATTTTTTAGTGGCAAAACCAAACTCAGGGTCTTTTCTGAGGAAAAATGATTTTTGCCATTTTATACACATTAGATTATATTTTATGAATTGTTGATTTATGGTAGTTTCTCTTCCTGTAGTGCTTTATTAGCGCTTTTAAGAATTTGCATTCACTTTTTTTTTAAAAGATTTATTTTTTATTTATGCATAACAAACTGGGGTACAGGCCAGAGGCGTGGTGCGGCAAGAGGGTTTACGAGAGACAGAGTGGGGAGCAGAACAGGCAGACTGAGGAAATACACTGCTGAGGGGAGCAGCAGGTGAGGCAGGAGAGGTCTGCTGTCCCATGTGGGAATCTCCCTGGCTGGGCATCGAACTGGCGTCGCGCTGCCAACAGCTCCATAGTGCAACGCTTAACCGCTGTGCCACCAGGGAGGCCCAAGAATTTACATTCACTTTTAAGAATACCTTTTCAGATAGCTATGTAACGGATTTTCTCATATACAACCATACTAAGAACAAGTCTAGTCATTAACAAAGACTATTTTCTGTTATTTTTCCTTTAAGTAATTTATTCTTTTTTTTTTTAAAACGATTTTATTTATTTATGCATACAAGAACTGGGGTCTAAGCCAGGGGTGCGGGGGAGAGGACTCACCAGAGACAGAGTGGAGAGCAGAACAGGCAGATCAACTGAAATACACTGCTGAGGGGAGCAGGAGGTGAGACAGGGGAGGTCTGCTGTGCCATGTGGGTTAGCTCCCTGGCTGGGTATTGAACTAATGCTGCAGTGGCTGCTGATAGCTTGATAGCTCTGAGACTTTAACCTCTGAGTCACCAGGGAGGCCCCTAAGTAATCTATTCTTACTGTCTACTATCACCATGTCATGTTCTTTAGAATGCAAAAAATTTTTTTCAAGTGTTTGAGAGGTAATTTTTATTCTAATACTGGAATACAAACTTTCAGACTTGATAGAGCATTTGATTATTCAGTTAAAATTGAATTGGTAGGGGAATAGCATGAATACACTCAGTTTCTCCCCAATAAAAGTTGTATTTAACTAAAATGAGTTTATGTACAGACATTCTCTGAGGTAGAAATATGTTCCATGTTGAAGAGCAAAGTGACTTGAGGGAAAGGTTAATTTCTTGTGAAATTATAAGGAAATATGGGATAGGAGAGCTTTTTATATTTTAATATTATTTTCTTTTATTTATGTAACATTGTTTTACAACACTATAGATGATTTAGGAGAATAGGTTTATACCTCAGATGTCTGTCACCGCATCATATCCACCATCAAAGCACCCATAGTCCTTTACCAGTGACCGTTGGGTCTCTTATCCCCTTTGTTCCTACCTTCCCTTTCCTCACCTTCTAGTAGCCTCAGTTCTGCAGTCATATATCCAGGACTTGTTTTGCTTTAGTTTTGTCAGTTCCTTTCTTTCATTGCTTTATATTCCACAAGTGAAATCATCCATTATTTGTCTTAAGGAGAGCTTTTTAAAGGGTTAAGAGAACATGCTTTCTAAAACTGACACAAAGCTTTCCCAGTCTGCTTGCTGTCTTGCCTGTTAAGGGCAGAGCCTTTTAATCTACTGTGCAGATAGGCTATTTCTCCTTGTTTTTATTCTGTTTGGTTCCCTTCCTTTTTCTAAGATTCCCTTCCTCTTCTGTTTCTATTTTTTATCTTTGCCAGAACCCTGAACCAGTAACTTTGTTTTTAATTTTAGTCTTAGCCATGGTCAATTAATTTTTTTAGCCTACCAAAATATTTGTTTTAAAAAGAGTTCATTGACACTTACAGGTAGGAGGTTACGGCAATCATTCCCTTAGGTCGCATGAGAAAGAGGTAATAATAGAAATTTTCTTAGTTAATTGTCACATTTCATATTTTTCTCAGGTGGTTAGAATGCGAAGACTTTATTTTTGGAAGAGGGAGCAACAGAGCCCAATTTCTGCTTGAAATTTGTGAGGCAGGATTGTTAGTGTTGTAAAGTCAAAGTTTTAAGGACGTGATGTTTGTAGGAGAAATGAGAATAGAGCAAGTGTTGTAGGTCAGTATTAGAGTTTGTGTCTAGAATGGAAGGATACATATATTCACACACACTCAAGTATTCAAGATAAAATTACGTGGAAAGTTTAAAATAAAAAAAGTTTACCTCTACTTCTTAGATCCCACTCTTATTACCCAGAAGTAATTAGCAGTTTCTTACCTCCACAAAATGTGAAAATATATATAAGGTTAACTTGATAATGTGGGTTTTTCCTTGTCAATGTGTATCTCATTTTTAAAAATAGCTGCATAATATTCTCTTTGTATGAATGTTCATCATTTTTAATCCTCTTTTGGCTGATGATGACTTGCCGCCTGTACATATAGTTTTGTACACCAGTGCACGGATAATTTAAAGAATATCAGAGAGTATATACATTTAAAAATTTACTAGCTGTTGCTACCAGGATACCCTACGAGAAGTTTTTATTTATTTCCTTTAACACCAAGTTGTGGATGGTGTCATGATGATAATAAAAATACTTAGTATTTGTTGAATGCTTATTTTGTGCTGATAATGTTCTAACTTACATGTTTTCTCATTTAATCCTCACCCTCATACTTGAAAATATTTGGAAAATCATTTTAGAATGATTTGTATTCAAAATGAGCAGAAATATTGATAAGACTTAGCTCAATTATCAGGAAATGTCAGCTCTCAAAAAATTTACTTGGCTTAGACTCTTAAGAGGTAGGGTTTTTTTCAGCATATATTTTTAAAAGTGCTGATGTTCAAATTCCAAATTGTACAGTATGTATTAGACAGTGATTGAATTTTCTCGAATTTTATTTTATTTTATTTTTTTAAAAGATTTATTTATACATACAAGTTGGGGTGCAGGCCAGAGGCGGGGGCCAGTGAGAGGGCTCACCAGAGGCAGAGTGGGGAGCAGAACAGGAAGATCAGAGATACACTGCTGAGGGGAGCAGCAGGCGAGGCAGGAGAGGTCTGCCACACCATGTGGGATTCTCCCTGGCTGGGCCTTGAACTCACATCGCAAGCTGCAACGGTGCCACAGCGCAGCGCTCAACTGCTGCGCCACCAGGGAGGCCCTGAATTTTCTCGAATTTTAATTAGTTTTATTTACTAAACTTTAATAGTAATGATTTGTATGGATGAAGAATAATTACTTTGGAGCTACTGGGATAACTTTCTCATATACTATCCATCAGTACTTACTGGTCATTGCTATAATAAACTGATGGAAAGAGTGTTTTACGTATTAAATATTTTGTTGTTTCCTAATTCTCTAAGGCACAGTTTGTAGATAATTAAGTGATTTTACCAAATCACCTAAGAATATTATGTAAATCAGTAATTTTACATTGTATAATAAACATTAGTTCCTTTGTTATAAATGGTAGATTTCTGGAAGTCCTCTTCATCATTATTGTCTTTTAAATTCATTAGGGCTCTCTTTTCAGGTCTAGAAAACCAAAGTGATAAGTCACATGGATTCCTAGACTTTGAATTTTCCCAGTTGTCAATTAGGTTAAAATTTTATATATCCTATTTTGTTCCTGATAATATTTGTCAAAAACTTCAGGTGTTTTAGAGAGTAGATGTTAATTTTAGTATCAGATTTCTGTAATCTCTTCAGTAATCCTTATCTGAACTGCTGCTTACTTAACTTTTTATTTGCTAAGTCTTGGGCTGCCCAAATGTGGCTATAGGGACCTCCTTCTTTATTAACTTTTTAGTTAGATAGGTATTTATAAATTATATCACCTCTGGACTTGAAGATATGTAAATACTACATATGCCTCCAAAGATGAGAGCCTATATTATTCCCATTTTCTTGCTGAGGAGAAGGAAAAGTCAGCAACTTTGAAATACATACTTTAGGGCTGTAGTTGAAATAACTAGATGTCTTAGGGGCCTCCCCGGTGGCGCAGCGGTTAAGCGCTGCGCTGTGAAGCTGTCAGCAGCGACGACGCGAGTTCGACGCCCGGCCAGGGAGAATCCCACATGGCACGGCAGACCTCTCCTGTCTTGCCCGCTGCTCCCCTCAGCAGTGTATTTCTGATCTGCCTGTTCTGCTCCCTACTCTGTCTCTGGTGAACCCTCTCGCCACCCCACGCCTCTGGCCTGTACCCCAGCTTGCATGTATAAATAAAAAAAAATAATTCTTAAAAAAAAAAAAAACTAGATGTCTTATAACTAAATTTCTAACTTACATACACATATAAAGTATTGAATAAATAATTATTAGTACACATTTATTGCTAATAATTTCATTCACACTTAGGTATTTTAGACATCAGAAATTTAGTAGTTGCTAGAATCATTTTTTTTAAATCTTCAAACAACTTTCAAGAGCATATCATCCCAATCAACTTTGTATGAGATATAGTACTTGCTGACTCCATGATTTTATGATGCCACTGAAAATTTTATCCAAATTATGGATACCATGTTACCTTGTATTAGGGCTGCGAAATAATCTCAGTTTTCTTTTTTTCTAATAGCTATTTTCTAAGTGTACCCCATACTGTATTTATTGACTTAAGTATTTTAAAAGTTTGCTTAAGAAGATAATCCTTGGAACTGTAAAGTTCTAGTACTAAGAATTAGATTTAAATCTCTTGAGTGTTTCTTTTCTTTTTACAAAAAATAACATCGATTAGGGTTTTCATTTTGTTATTTTTATGTGGAAATTTTCAGATATAAAAACAGAAGTATATAGCAAACTCCCACATTCATACTCTAGCTTCAGTTTTTGACATTCTGCCATTCTTACTTCATCTTTCACCTCTCAATTTTTTTTTCTGGAGAATTTCAGAACAATTTCTAGACATTGTTTTATATACATTTCCTGTGAACTGGTAGTTGGATCAAAAAGCTTGATTTGATTCAGATTCAGTTCAGCAACACTTCCCTTGGTGATGCTGTCTACTTTTGCTGTATCACATGTTAAAATTGATTAGAGGGATCAGATGATATCCTGATCCTTTCATTATATGGCTTCCCATCAACAGCATATGTAATGTTTTCAGCAGCTTTTAATGATCTTGCCTAGATTCATTATTTTATTATGGTTGCAAACTCTTGACTTTCTATCATTTTACTTATATTAATTAGGTGAAGTCCTGTAAGGAGAAATTCTTTCTTCAGCTAATTGGCTGCTATGAAATGTGGTGCCAGTGGAGTCCATACAGGAAAGGCCAGATGAATGCTTCATTCTCTTTATCTTCTTCTTTCATTTTTCAGAGAATTGGTACTCTAGCAGTATCCAAGGTTTTTCATTTTCAGGTATCATGCATTCATGGGTTTTATCATGGTTGATGTGTTTCAATCTGTTGGAGTCATTTTATTCTTTTGATGCTCAGATGCTTTCATCTTTGGTCAGGGAAAATATCCTCAAGTTGGGTCTGTGTCCTTTTGCTACTGACCCAGTAGTCTTAGATAACTTCTTTACTATCTGATGTAACAGATGATATAGAACCATTCTTTACATTTCCTGCCCCATACTTAAGAAATAATGATTTCCTTAAGTACTCCTGATTTCTTTATATGTTGAAAGGTGATATTTAAGATGCTCATTGGTCTTGTGGGTTATTAGTTTTTGGCTTTTTTAATGGATAAAGTCAGAAATTAAAGATTTTAGGAAAAGATAAATCATTAATTTCTATGAATATTTTGAATTTTAGGATTGACACTTTTATGTAAGCTTTTGTTTTATCCTTATATCTTTTTATGCTTACATTAAAAATCTTGATTCTTCAGCATATTAATAGTATAAGTTCTTTGCTTTATGGCATACTATAAATACTTATAAATGAACTAGTTTCAAAATGAAAATGTAAGTATGCATATATAACCTCATCCTCCCCCCCATTCTCTAATATGAATTCTCTTGAATGTGTCTTTCATTTTTTCTTTCACTCAATGTGCAATTATTGGGGTTAGAGAGATGATAAGGGGAATAAAAATATATGAGACATATAGAATATATATGTGCTTTTGTTTCTTTTCATTCTTACTTAATTACTTCATAGTACTCCATTGTATACCATAGTTTCTTCAGCCAGTCTCCTATGGATAAACAGTTTGAAGATTTTGCTGTTACTAATAGCACTGCAATGAATAGTTTTTTGTATATGTGATTTACTATTTTTTACCATTGTATCTTAGGGGTAGAATTCTGGCAAAGTATTATTGAATCAAAGATAAATGCGTATGTTATTTTTAAAATTATAGCCAAGTTTTTCTTCATGGAAATCATAATTATTTTGAATGCTCACTAGCAGTGTAAGAGTGTCTGTTTTCCTAAGGCTTTCCCATAGAATTTGTTGTCAAATTTTAGGTTTTCTATCCTTCTGACAGGTAAAAAATAGTATGTCAGTATATTTTCAATGTTTTTCTTTTTTTTATGAGTAATGTTGCGTATCTTTTCATGTTAAAGGTTAAGATTTGCATTTCTTTTTGTATTTCTTACATCATTGTTAATTTTTGGACAGTATTTGATTTCTTCCCTCAGGTGTAGTCCCTATAGTTCTCTCGTGATCCACCACCACAGTCCCTTGTGCTCTTCCCTGTTTTGACCCCTTTCCTAACTAACCCCTTTCCTCATGCTCAGCTTGCAAACTTTGTCTTTTTTTCCTGACCCTTTGTTTGTTTTTTTCTATAGTCCTTATTTAAATGAAACCATCCTATAGTTACCTTTTTCCTTCTGATTTTTTTGCTTAGCATAATCCCTTTCAGCTCCACCCATGTTGCTGTCAATGATATGAGTTTATCTTTTTTGAATTGCTGAGTAGTATTCCACTGTGTATATATTCCACATCTCTTTGATCCATTCATCTGTTTGGGGGCATTTAGGTTTCATCCATATCTTGGTTATTGTAAAAAGTTGCTGTAGTAAACATAGGAGTGCTGGTTTCCTTTTAGACTAGCATTTTTATGTCCTTTGGGTAGATTGGTAAGGGTTGAATTGCTAGGTCATATGGTAGATTCATTTTTCATATTTTGAGAAGCCTTTACTCAACTTCGAGAGTGGCTGGACCAGCTTATATTCTCACCAGTAGTATAAGAGGGTTGCTTTTTCTTTTTCTTTTTTTTTAAAGATTTATTTATTTATACATACAAGCTGGGGTACAGGCCAGAGGCATGGGGCGGTGAGAGGGTTCACCAGAGACAGAGTGGGGAGCAGGACACGCAGATCAGAAATACACTGCTGAGGGGAGCAGCGGGCGAGGCAGGAGAGGTGTGCTGCGCCATGTGGGATTCTCCCCGGCTGGATGTCGAACTCGGATTGCTGCTGCCGACAGCTCCGCAGCGCAGTGCTCAACCACTGCGCCACCAGGGAGGCCCAGAAGGTTGCTTTTTCACCACATCCTTGCCAGCATTGTTTGTTTATGGTTTTTCAATTCTCTTTCTTGTGATTAATTTGCTCCTATCTCTTTTTTTTTTTTAAAGATTTTATTTATTTATGCATATGAGCTGGGGTACAGGCCAGAGGCGTGGGGTGGCGAGAGGGTTCACCAGAGACAGAGTGGGGAGTAGAACAGGCAGATGGACGGAAATACACTGCTGAGGGGAGCAGCAGGCGCGGCAGGAAAGGTCTGCGGCGCCATGTGGGAATCTCCCTGGCCGGGCGTAGAACCTGTGTCAGCCGCTGCCGACAGCTCCACAGTGCAGCACTTAACCAGGGAGGTTAACCTGCGCCACCAGGGAGGCCCCTGCTCCTATCTCTTGTATGTTTTTCTGTCAGGATGTTGCTCTTCATTCTTCCATTTTTAGAATGTCTTATATATTAGAGATGTAAATCTTATATAATAACACTTTGATATATACTTTTTTTTTACCAAGCTAAATTTGTTTTTATTAGTTTTATTTACTGACTTTTATCTTTACTGTCTCTGGATTTTGAAAGTTTTCCCATTCCAAGTTTATAAAGGAACTAACTCAGTTTTCTCCTAATCCTTGTACTGTCTTTTTCTTCCTTTTTTTTTTTTTTACATTTAGAACTCAGATATAATTGGTGTATCTCTTCATTTAAGTATGAAATTTGAATCTACTTTTAAAACTGTGGCTTGTGGCTGTCCATTTGTCTCCGAGCCAATCATTAAACTTTTTCATGTTGACTTGAGAATATCGTCTTTGTCACTGTTGAATTTCCACAGGCATTTGGATCTGTTTATGGAGTTTTCATTCTATTCCTTTGGTTTATCCATGCAGTAGATGCACACTCTTAGTTAGAGAATCTTGTTAAATTGTCCTGATTATTATTCTAAGTGAATTTATAATCAGTTTGTTTATCTGAGAATGGATGTGGTGGGGAGACACATAATAGTATATTTTATTGGGGTTGCATTTGTAGGCTGAATTAGAGTGAATTGCCATCTTTAGAATTTGCATTAGTCCCATTCCAGGATATGACATGTTTTTTCATTTGTCGAAATCTATTTTTGTATCTTTTAGGAAATGTGATATAATTTTTTAAAAATTGGTTTATTGAGGTATATACTATACTCACCATAAAATTCATTGATTTTAAATATACAATTCACTAAATCTTGAATTTATTGAATTTAGAGTTTGTATAACCTTCACCACACTACAGTTTTAGATCTCTGAAGATTGCTCATGCTTTTTTACTCTTATAATGCCTGTCCAACCCCCCTTCCCAGACAACCTCTAATGTGTTGCTTTCCTCATGGACTTACCTGTTTTTTTTTTTAAAGATTTATTTTATTTTGCATGCAAGCTCGGGTGCAGGCCAGAGGTGTGGGGTGGTGAGAGGATTCAGCAGAGAGAGAGTGGGGAGCAGAACAGGCAGATGGACTGAAATACACTGCTGAGGGGAGCAGAGGGCGAGGCAGGAGAGGTCTGCTGCACCATGTGGGAATTTCCCCCGCCAGGCATTGAACTCATGCTTCAGCTGCCGCTGACAGCTCCACAGTGCTGTGCTTAACCCGTTGTGCCACCAGGAAGGCCCATCTTATCTTTTTCAGACATATATATGAAATAGAATATACGGACTTTTGTGCCTGGCAGAAACTGTTTTTTTTAACTTTTGTTTTTTTAAATATTTATTTTCTTACATGGTGGGTCATCTTTCTGTAGCTATTGTTCGCCTTAGATGTGGCCGTCCCACCAGTAATCCATCCATGTACCACCACCAGCACCTCAGTCTTGATACCCTACTCCGATCACTCCCACTAATTTTTTGCTGCAAGATGTAAATCAATAATCAGCCCATGGGCCTTGTCTTTTTTCTAGAACATTGTCCTTGTCCTGGGTGAGGACCTGGGCTTCTAGACCACAGCAGATCAGGCTGCTCTAATCCCCAGGAGCAACTGTGAGGTGGGCAGCAAGGCAGAGTTTTTCAGAAATCTCCTGTAGGGCAGGTGTGTGGAGTGGTTCTCTGGGCTCTTTGATTTTGGAGCTTCTTGTGGTATAGGAGATGGTCGCGTTTTGTCCAGACCAGTGTGGTCTCTGGGTTCCATGCCTCATCATCCACACTGATTGTACCATCTATTCTGGTGACTGTCATATGATGCTGCTTCTGAGTCTTATAATTTTGGCCTTGAGAGCCCCGCTCCCCGCCAGTGCCAGGGGAGAATGCTTGGTGGGAACAGACTCGAGTAGTTGGTTGGTCGAGCTCCTCTCGTCTCCTTTCGTGGTCTCCAGTCCTGCCTTGGGTCTCCAGTCACATCTCTGATGTTTTCCTCCCCTAGTTGGAAAATAAGGAAGTCTCACTCTTATTGCTCACATCTCTGGGCCAGGATTTTGGTTCCCCATGCCCCAGAGAGACTGTAGGTGGAGCTCAAGTGATAGGTCACCACACCAGCTCCTCTCATGCTGCTCCTGTCTCTGTGGAGCTGACCAAGCTATGGGTCCGCTCCAGGCTGTGACTATGTCCTGACATAAATGTTTTTGAGGTTTATCCACATTGTAGCAGGTGTCAATCATTTCTGTATCCTTTTTTTTAAAGATTTATTTTATTTATTTATGCATACAAGAACTGGGGTGTAGGCCAGATGTGTGGGGGAGTTAGAGGACTCACCAGTGACAGAGTTGGGGGCAGAACAGGCAGATCCACTGAAATACACTGCTGAGGGGAGCAGTGGGCGAGACAGAAAGGTCTGTTGCTCCATGTGGGTTAGCTCCTTGGCTGGGGGTCAAACCCGTGCTGCAGTGGCTGGTGATAGTTTGATAGTGCTGAGACTCAACCCCTGCACCACCAGGGAGGTCCCAGTTTCTGTATCTCTTATTATTTAGTTCTATTTTAGTGTTCCATTGTATGAATAATACCACATTTTGTTTATCCACTGTCAGTTGATTCATATTGTTTTCAGTACTTGGCTCTTATGAATAATGTAGCTATGAACATTTGGTTACTAATCTGTGTGTGTATATTTGTGTGTGCATGTGTGTGTGTGTATTTGTGTGCGTTTTCATTTCTGTTGGATAGATAACCCAACAAAAGAGTCCTGAGAAGAGAGCTGCTATAATTTCAGTAACTTTGTGACCACAAAAGATTGGAGGAGAGCACAAGCAACTGGTAGCAGGAAGATTCTTTTGATAGAAACTAGCATCAACATGTTGAGTGTTTTTGCACTGTAATGCAGTTTATATACTAAGTCTGAGCTTTGGAATTAGAATAAGGTTTGAATTCCAAGAGTTGCTTACTGTTTACTTGACAAGTCATAAAACTTCCTAAGTTTCAGTTTGATAGAGCTAGACATGTAGAATATTTCACATGACACAGAGTATGTGCTCACAAATTGGAAGCTATTCTTACTATTAGCATCATGCCGGAGTTAAGGTACATAGGGACCAGGGTAATCAGTGATTACAGTGTGTGACATTGCTTAGAGCTGCTACCAAGAGAATCTGGGTTCCCATATCAGGGAATAGAAATGGACCTTGGGAAGGTCATGAAGAACCCTGCCAGAGAAGCCACCATTTTTGCCATCATGGTTTCATTACCTACATTCTTTCTAAACTTATTTATTATTTTTCTATGGTGTTTTAAAAGGAACAGACAGCATAGGTAATCTTTAAAAGAAAGTCATCTACAGTTCCTCCAGCTGACTTAGTTTCTTGTCCTTCCATATTTCAGTGTAAAAAGACAACATAAAAATTGGCTCAACAAAAAATGACCAATTTTTCTGAACCTTAGAAAACATTATTGGGTTAACTTTATAATTTTAGGACTGTTTCCTTTAAATATTATTTTAAGTAAGAAAATTTTTAAAAATTAGTTTTGTAGAGAAAACACAAATGTGGATGTCAAAATCCTTCTTACTGTGACTATTATTTAGTTAATAATTGTGTTAAATTCGAGTTATGCTAGTTAAAGGTGCTTTTTTAGAAAAATGATATCTAAGCAATTGAATAAAAGTATTTAAGTGAGCTATTTATATTACCTTTAGTTGTACAATCTCTCTTTTTATAGAAAATAACACAAATAGAATTTTAATGCATTAGCAAAGCTACCTATGTACCATTTATCTTTGGAATTTTAAAATGTTACATTAGTATTTGATTTTGCTTAACTATAAATGGTGTTTAATAACTAATTTTTATGGACTCTTAGAAATTTCATGGACACATTCATGGAGAGAAATCACAAGAAAATTCACATGTAGATACAGCTTTTCTCCATGTGAATGGTAATGTCCAGATGTGGTTTGAAATAAGGGAAATTTTAAAAACGCATGATGATTTTCATTTTAAAAATATGTGCTTTCTTTTGTACTCCTGCATCATATACATGATTCTGAGGCAAGGATTAGAAAAGTAATTTGGAAATTGAATCTAGAATATTATTTTAAAAGTCATGCAAGTACTGTTATTTCATATCCTCTGTCTCTAAGCTATACTTATGCTGTTAAAAATCACTGTGTGTAGTCTTTAAGACTTAGATACTACTTTAAAAATTTGCACACCTCGTAACTTTTGTATTTTTCTATTTAATTTTTCTGTTTTCTAAAATTTTTGTATTTTCTATATAATTTATCTAATTAGTAAAAAAAAATTGCAAATATATCGAAATATAAGCACAGTATTGTGAGCTATTAAAGCCAAAACTTTTTTCTCTATATCAGATCACCTTTAATTGCCTCTGTGACTTAACCAAGGCCTGCATTTTTCTCTTTGGAGTATTAGAGAGTATGTCTTTGTCATAGGATTGTAACTCCTCCAGATACTGGCCAGCTTTTGACGTAGTACAGATGCTTCATGATAGAGAAATGTGGTAGAGATGAAATTCCAAGTTGCCACGAAATGGCACCTTGGGTGAGGAAATGTAGACGGCATAAATTCCACAGTGACAATAAAGTTGAACTACTTGTTATGATAAGCAAGAGTTCAGTAAGAGTTGGTTAAAAATGGCCATACAATATCAATGGTATATCCACATACTAGTAGAAAATAAAGTGAAAATGCAGAACTTATTTAAAGAACACAAGATAATAAAGTGTTTAAAGGGGAGCTTAATAGGAGTATATTTGGCCTCTATGAAGAAAACATAATTTTATAGAGGTTTAGATTAATATTCAGACCAAACTCTGTAGATTCTCTTGAAACTTAATAAAGATAACAGATTTATTCTTGTATGAAAAAAATATATATTGTAGAGATACCAGGGCTTCATTAATGTTGCTTAATACCAGTCCAGAAATGATTTTACAATCCTGAAGAATAGTCAGAAGTACGTGACTCTACTACTAGGTATCGAAATAGACAATAAATGGTGTTTAGGACAATTGTAGATCCACATACAAAAAAAGGCCATTTGCCTCATGTCAGACACAAAAATTATCAAAATGAATCAGATTTAAATATAAGAGCTAAACTATAGAACTAGAAGAAACATAGGAGAAAACCTCTGTAACTTTTGATTAGGCAGAGATTTCTTACATGTTTCACCAACCGCATGATCCATAAAAGAAACTGCTTAGGTGGACTTCAAAACTGGATTTTAGATTTCAAGAGATACCATTAAGAAAATGGAAAGACATGCTACCTTCTGGGAGAAAATATTTAGAAATAATATGTCTGATAAAATGGCTTTTATTCTGAATATACAGTAGTCTACCCTTATCCACAGGGGATACTTTTTAAGACCCCAATAGATGTCTGAAACCACAGGTAGTACCAAATACTGTGTATACAATGTTTTTTTTCTATACTTACATGCCTATGATAAAGTCAGTTTATAAATTAGGCACAATAAATGATGAACAACAGTAACAATAAAATAGAACAATTATAACAATAACCAACATGAAAGTAAGTGAATGTGACCTGTTTTAAAATATCTTATTGTATGCTTTATTGCTGGACTGCCATTGACTCCAATTAACTGAAACTGTGGTAGTAGGAGACTACTGTATAAAATAAACTGTGACACCATCTAGTATTTGATTTACTCCTTCCAACTGATTTTGCTTATCATTATCCCTTCCAGCTCCGTCTATGTTGCTGTGAATGGCAACAGTGTATTTTTTATATTTATTTTTAATTGAGGTAATATTTGGATACCCTCATAAGGTGTTACCACTGTAGTGCATCCACTGCCGTATCACCCATAGTTCACCATCAGAGTCCATTGTGCTCCCTTCCCTCTTTGTTCTTATCCCTCCCCACCCTCCTTCCTCCTTGATGTTTCAGTTCTATAATCAGCTATCAAGGGTTAGTTTTTAAGCGAGTCTTTATCTTACTTTATATTCAGTGGGGAAAGGGAGAAGGAGAGGGGTCAGAACAAAAAGGAGGGGAGCACAAAATTGTATGGTGGAATACTATGGGTTCTTTGGTGGTGGGTGCATGAGGCAACAATGCCTGAAAGGGGGCATCCTGCACTTATATAATGGAAACAATGATGTACACCAATATTAACTTCATAAAAATATTTTTTTAAAAAAGAGAAAAAAAAATCACTTGAAAAAAACAATGAACTTTAATACTCAGCTATAAAGCAAAGTCCAAGTTAAACATGGACAAAGGATTTTAATAAACATTTCATCCATGTAGCTAATAAGCTTATGAAAAAATGGTAAACATTAGTTTTTACAGACATAAAAATCAAAACCATAATTAAATATCACTACATATCCATTAGAACAACTATAATAAAACAAGAAACAATAACAATTATTGGTGAGGAGGTGGAGAAACTGGAGTCCTTATTATTCTGGTGGAAATGTAAAATACAGCCACTTAGGAAAATAATTCAGGAGATCCTTAAAAAGTTAAACATAAATTCACCACATTATCCAGAAATTATATTCTTAGTATTTACCCAAGAGAAATCAAAGCACATGTATGTGTAAAGACTTGCAGCTGAATGTTCATAGCAGTTTTATTTGTGATAGCCACAAATTTGTTGGTAAACAAATTGTGCTGTATTCATATGATAGGCTACTGTTCGGCAATAAAAAAGAATGAATTGTTGACACACATAACAGCATAAGTAAATCTTTAAGTCAGTGGAGTGCAAGAAGCCAAAGTATATGTAAGGTATGATTCCATTTTTTATAGAACTCTTGAAAATGCAAATCAATCCATAGTGACAGAAACTGGGTCAGTTGTAGGGGTGTAGGGAGAGGCATGGAAGGATGGGAATTGAAATGTCAGGCAGGATCTTTTTAGAATGCTTGACATGTTCTGAAACTGGATTGAGGGATGGTTAATGCTCTATAAATTTTACTAAAAGTCAATGAACTATATATTAAAGTATATGAAAATTTTAGCTCTCAATATTATTATAGGGAAACTTATAACAAATATGACTTATAAACTGTTGACTGACTTTTGCATTGATAGGTGATAGTAATGAAGAGAGAGGAATATTAAAAAAAACATTTAGCAGCAGATCTGTGAAAACCATAGCAAGAGAAGAAATGGAGGATAGCTTTTTTTCTCCTCATCTTAACCATTTTTAAGTGTACAGTTCAGTAGTGTTAAATCTATTCACATTGCGAAACAGATCTCAGTAACTTTTCATCTTGCAGTCTGAAACTGTACACATTAAACAATTACCTTTTCCTCTCCCCTCACTTCATTCTGCTGTCTCAATGAACTGGCTACTTTAGACACCTCATATAAGTAGAATAATAAAGAAATTTTTGTTGTTTCTAGCTAGGTTATTTTACTTAGCGTACTGTCCTTGAGGTTGTTCTTGCAGCATGCGATAGGATTTCCTTCATTATTAGGGCTGAATAGTATTCCATTTGGTATATATGCTACATTTTATTTATCTATTTGCCCATTGATGGGCATTTGAGTTGCTTTTACCACCTCTTGGCTGTGACTCTGGGTATGCAAACGTCGCTTTGAGATAAAATGTGTGAATTTTGAAATATGAAAGTTATGCCTCAGAAAAGCTGCTTTAAAAAAAATGGAATTACCCCTACCCAGTGATCTTTATTTATCAAAGTGAGCAAATAGTTTCATAACATCCTAGAACATAAGAATATTTGAAAGAGCTATCAAAATTTAATGGTGGGAAAGGGTTGTTCAGTAAATGTTTTGGTGATAGTCAGTCATTGAGGAACAGGTCTTAGGCTATTTATGATGCTATCTAAAGCATAAAAAAGAATTACTTCTAGATGAAGTAAATAATTACAGAAACACCTTGAACCTAATATGTGTATCCATTCTTCAAATAAGGACACTTTTCAAATTTAGACTGACTTAGAGAAGCATAGGAGCCAAGAAAAAAAAAATGACAGTTTTTAGAGCATAAAACTAAAAAGTTACTGTGTGTTTTCTCAAAAGAATACCTTATCATGCAAATAAAAACAACTTGGGGGAAAATATGCAGCAAATGTAATATCTTTATTTTAGATATTAAAGGATTAATATTTTATGGAATGTAAGTATCTTACATAAGATCTTAAGTTAACACCTTTACATAGTACAGGTTAATATCTCTAAGATGCAAATTCATATTCAAACCACTAAATGTAAGAAACAAACAAAAGAGGAAACAAACACAACTGCAGATTAAGAGAGTAAGTACTGTTTTTACTATGTGTTTATTCTGTTTTTAAAAAAATTAAATTTTGACATAAGATTTTAGTTTTGTAGTTAATTTCATAGTCTTCAAAATCAAAATAAAAAATTTCATCTTATCAACTAGCTGACAGGCAGATGCTCTTTAAATGTTTTTTTCTTTTTGATTCTAGGAAGTATCGATGAAGATGTTGTGGTGATAGAAGCTTCCTCCACTCCACAGGTCACTGCCAATGAAGAAATTAATGTTACCTCAACTGACAGTGAAGTGGAGATTGTAACAGTTGGAGAAAGCTTTAGGTGAGATTTTTAATTCTCAATTGTATATTTGAAGTTTTAAATATAAATACTTTAATATATTTGTATGCTGCAGATATTTGTACTTTTTTTTTTTTTTTTTTTTTTTGAGCCAACTAGTTTGAGTATGCATATGACAGACTGGTGGTTTTTCCCAAACCAAGCTGTTTTAGTCCCACCGAGTAAGATTTAAAATAAAGATGTATTGTCTGATATTATCCCAGACCAACTTGAGCCAGAATCTTAGGGGTCAGTACTTTTTAAACACCTGGAATGTATGATGAGAGTTAAGAGATTAATAGTAATTTTACTTAATGTTTTACAAAATTGAGTTTATGATTCAGAGTTGACAAATGCCTTTGAAGTTAAGATGTACATTATACGTAGATATTGCGGATGGTATTAACATTAGAAATGAAGGAAATTAAAGAATGATAAACTTGAAGTAGTCCTTTTTATTATAATGTACTTGTTTCAAGATGTCATTGACACCAGTCAAATTTGTGCTATTATGTTAGGGCAACTAGTACAAAACATACTTTTAAATTGTTTTTATTACTTGCTCTGACTCACTAAGCCCTGTACTGATAAGTTAATTTTAAAAATCCTCACTTGTTTTAATAAATAACTGGAAATGATATTGCCCTCTTGAGACTCACTGTAACCAAAAAAAAGGGAAGAAAGAAACCCTAATGCTATATTTACCTTGTGCTTTAGATGAATACAAAAACTGTAAGAGAAGCAGTAAAGTATTGCCGTTTATTTTGATACACCAGACTAATCTATGGATTAGTGTTAATTTGTGTTTCAGAATGAGTTTAGAAATGCATTTTTTCATTATATTTAATTTGCTTTGTTACGATTAAAAAAAGACACTTATTTTGGAAGCATGTTACTTGCTACTTTCTTAGTGGAATGCTACTTTTGATGGCATAGAAGAGAACACACTATAATATATACTGTTTATTTTAATTTTTAAGTGATTTTTATAGATTCTGAGAAGAACTGATCCTCTGTCATGTACCACAGTTATCCTGTGATTGTGCGTAGTGTTTGGTACAACACTGACTCAGTTTTTTATGACTCTCAGGGTTACTGAAATTAAGGATTTTTTTTTGTGTGTGTGGAACTGAAGATATTTGTCATTAGACCTGCTTAGTGGTCAAGCTGATACATTATCATAGTAATGGACAATGATCTTGAAAAAGATACAGTGCTCATGACTCATGTTTATTTTCCTCATTGTTACCTGGGATATTAGCTTTGTCACTCCTTAGCTGGCTCTCAGGCTTCTTATTTTAGAGAGAATGCATCTGTGTTTTTGATTATTTTGGGTATGGGTTTGAAAGGTGTTGCTAATCATAGGGTCTTCTAAGGCCTCCATGAAACTGTTTTCCTACATCAAGTTTTTTGCTGGTACTGCATTCAGCACAATACTTGGAGTTAGGGCATCCTATGAAGCATTTACAAAAGTGCTGCAAAATGTACCTGGACTTTCGCAGCATCCCAGAAATAATGGCATACTCAGTCTCATCACAGACTCATGGTTTCTCGAGAGTTTTAAATGGTGATCCCATTCCCTCATCTAAAATCGTTTCATCCTGAGACATTTGTTCACTGTTGGGTACATTTACTATTATGCCTTAATATATATAATTTTTGCTGTCCTTTTTTTGGTCTCAGGAATTAACCTTTATATTCCTTTTACTTAAGGTTTTCATTTTTGAATTTGAACTTCTTTCTAAACTCAGACTCTGTACTTGGCTGAGGTCATTTTCAGCTCAGTGTGACCTTTGCTGTTCTTTTCTGAGTAGTCAAGCTTACACTCTGATGACTGGCTTACCCTGTCCATATATGGTGACTGTAAGTTTAAAAGCAGTTTTGCATTCATTTTGGGCCGGAATAAAACTTAGTAAAGGTCCACCTTTCTAAAACAGATTTATTTTTCTCCTGGAGTTGTGAGACTGCATATTCTGTATATTATCCTTCTGTACCCTCAGTCTAGATGATTACAGTGAATTTTTTAAAAGACCTACCTGTAAGTAATTTAGAACAATATGTGCCATAAACATAAATTTAAAAGATGATAGAAGTGTTAGGTTTTGAGGATTTGTGGTTACGTGCCTTAAAATCATAAAGCAGCTCAAATAATAATGTTTCTTAAGACTATCAAACTAGTAAACTAACTGCAACTATGCTTATTTCTCCTGATCCTGGGAGACCTATCTGGTGTCTTGAACTCTTTTTGCTCAGTACCACAAACTTAGCTTATTTAGGACTGCCAAAGGCATGTTTTTAAAATTCATCTGGATTAACTATATAAGATAATTTGGACAATGTTAAATGTTCAGGATGTTGATATGTTTATTACTGTACCTATGATGAATAATTTTAGTTATTAGCAGAAAATGTACATAATTGATTATATAACCCAAAGGAATATTCAAAACCACCACTGAAAAAAGAGCAGTGTTCTTAACAAGAATCCTGTATTTTACACCAATGAATTGTCTAACATATAATTTCTCATATTCTTAGGTCATTTGGTTGGTGGATATATACTAAGCATTTCGTTCAGGAAACGTTTATTGAAGCCAGACATTGATGAGTCATAATTCTAAGTTCAATTACCAATATTTTTTTTGAGAAGTCTTGAGAAGAACATCGCAACTTATTTTACAAGAAAAGCTTATGATCTCTTGGGTAACTAAATATTTTGTTTGTTTTTTTATATTTACTAGTTTAATATTGATGTCATTTAAGGTCTCGTTCAACCCTTGGACACTCCAGATCACATTGGAGCCAGGGTTCAAGTTCTCATGCAAGTAGGCCCCAGGAGCCACGGAACCGCAGTAGGATTTCTACTGTTATCCAGCCCTTGAGGCAGAATGCAGCAGAAGTTGTGGATCTTACTGTTGATGAAGATGGTAAGTTGGAGTTGTAACAGTGTATAATTATCAAGAGACTCTGATAAAATGTAACACCTTAAAATGTGAGAAGCTTCTATCATTGGTTAATGATAATCTATTATTAAATTGCAGGGAAGTTGTTATATTTCTTAATCTTAATTTTCTTTCCTTTTTTTTTTTTTTTTAAAGATTCATTTATTTATGCATACAAGAACTGGGGTGTAAGCCAGAGGTGTGTGTAGTGGTGGGGTGTGTGTGTGAGAGGATTCACCAGAGACAGAGTGGGGAGCAGAACAGGTGTGATCTAATGAAGTACACTGCTGAGGAGAGCAGCAGGCGAGGCAGGAGAGGTCTGCTGCGCCACGTGGGAAGCTCCCTGGCTGGGGATTGGTGTGCTGCAATGGCTGCGGATAGCTTCATAGGGCTGAGACTTAACCCATTGCACCCCCAGGGAGACCCTCTTAATCTTATTTTTCAACTAATGTAACAGCTTTGGTTTATAAATTGTTCTTAAAATTTTAATCTTTTTGGTTGTTTCATTACTTGGGTAATTATATCCTTAGGAAAAAGTATTTTATAGGTGGTAGTTTGATCTTTCTTTCCTGTTACTTTTATGTATATTATTGTCATACTTTAACCTTGCCTTGGAAAACAGAAACAGCACTTAAGTACAGATAACAAAAAGCAATATAACTGAATTTAAATGGTTAGTACTACTTATAAATTATGTTATCCTTTAATGTAATAATGCTGGTCCTTCTGTGCTGCTAAGCTTTACTATTTTGTTTTGGCTTACAGCTGTACCAGAGTAACGGAGGAAACAAAGCTAGAGTTGGAAAATACAGCTTAGAGAAAGTGGTAGAATGTAAAATACTTATCAGTTGAGAAACTGAGAAGAATTATTTGCAAATAAATTGAGGTTCCTCACTCCCTTTAATATGTACAATTATGTTTGCTTTTTTAAGCATCCAAAGTCTCATATAGACCAACAGGGACTGTATCTGTTTCAGGAATTTCAGTACAGCACACTGCATTATATAGGACAATTTGTCCTCTTGTTCTCACATTAAGAAAGTCCCTTCTTTTCAGTTGTAATTGTTTGAGCAGGTTTATTTTCATTACTCTCAGTTTTTATTTATTTTTTTTTTACTCTCAATTTTTAAACCATTTTGTAGTCAGATCTAATAATCATTTTAGAATCAGAGTCTAAAATGTTAATCATTTCATGCTTGAAATTTGTTACTTCCTACTACAAAAATTTCACTATTTATTAGAAAGCATTAATGAATATTAATGTTTGCAAAGATTTGTATTTTGGAGAAGTATACAAAAAGACATGAAAAATACTGTAAAACAGATAATAAAAATGTTAATTAAGTGAATGCTACAGGTAAAGCTTTCTATTTGTGATCTCAGGTCATCCTGTTTTACATTCTACCACTTTCTGTAACCTCTGTATTCCAACTCTAGCTTTGTGTTCTCATTTACCCTTCATAACACTTCTGTAAAGAAAGATTCTATACTTTCTTATTTCTGCAGATGAGGAAAGTGGTTAAGTAATCTATCCCTGATCATATTGTTAGTGGTGAAATCATAATTGCTATCCACACAGTCTGACTCTGGAATATATACTGTACCAGAGAGAGTGCACTTTGTATCAATGTTCTGACATTGACTGTGTGCCTGAACATAGCAGAGTGATTTTTCCTTTTATTTTTCTTTGTGCTATATCAGAAAGCTTACGTAACTGTGACTCCATAAACTATATTAATCACTTGAATTATTGGGATATGCATGTATATGTTAGATATATTTAAAGACATATTTTAGTAACTTGTCATTTTAATGTTGCAGTTTAGCTTTGTGAAAAGTTTTTTTTTTTTAAACTTTGTGTTAGAGAAGCTCCAGAGAATTATTAGTCTCTCCTTATTACTTTATATTTTTAAAGTTTGCTTTAATAGCTTTAGGAAAAATGTTAGCTTTGATTAAAATATAACCTGTTACCTAATTTGTTTTGAAATGCTAAATAAGCATTTTGTATTTTGTAGAACCTACTGTAGTACCAACCACTTCTGCAAGAATGGAATCACAAACCACAAGCGCTTCCATTAACAATTCAAATCCATCTACCTCTGAGCAGGCCTCTGATACTGCTTCAGCTGTCACTAGTAGCCAACCTTCCACAGTGTCAGAGACTTCAACTACTCTCACAAGCAATAGTATGACTGGTACTACTATAGGAGGTATGTTTTTTTAAATTTTAAAAAAAAGGCAGGGGGAGGGACTATGTCACTACCTTTGTTAGAAAAGTTATGGTTTTTAAGATTTTATTTGAAATAGTAAGGGTGTATTCTTAGAATAAGTATGACATGGCAGCAAGGAAGTCTTTAGTAGAATTAGTCTATGATTTCATAATGAGTTTGATTTCAGATGACTGAGTTAGGTTTCATGAGTTTGTATGTTACAAAGTATCATAACTCAGCTGAGAGGCTAGGAAAAATTAAATGGCTGACCCCCAAAATAGGAGCAACAACAGAAATATAGATATATTGGACTTCATCAAAATTTAAGACTTGTACACCCCAAAATATTATTAAGAAAGTGAAAAAAACCTACAGAATGGGAGAGAAATATTAAAAAATCATGTTTGATTAGGACGTAGTATCTTGAATATAGAGTGCTTTCACAATTCAAGAATAAAAAGACAAACCACCCATTTTAAAAATGGGCTAAGTACTTGTGTAGTTACTTTCCCAAGAAGATACACAAATGAGCAAGTAGCACATGAAAATGTCATTAGTTAGTAGAGAAATACAAACTAAAACCACAGTGAAGTTACCACTTTATACCCACCAGATGTCCATAATTGAAAAAACAAACAAACAATAAAAAACAGAAGACCAATAATAGGAAAAAGAAAATAGCCAGTGTTGACAGGGTGTTGAAAAATTGGAACCCTTATGAATTTTGGGGAGTTCTGTGAAATGGTATAGTTAGTGTGGAAAATACTCCTTCCTTAAAAAGTTAAACACAACATCGTGGTTCCTTAAAAAGTTAAACACATTCACCATATAAACCAGCAATTTTTCTCTAAGGTATGTACACAAAAGAATTGAAACCAGGAATGGGAGTTGTAAAATGCTTGATGATGTCCATTTTCTCAATTTTGTTTCATTATTTGTTCTCTTGGTGTAGAAACTGTGAAACCATTGCATAACCCAAGGTCTCTTAAGATTAATTCCTATGTTTTCCTTTAGGAATTTTATAGTTTTCTGCCTCAGATTATTTCTCATGTTTCAATGAGCAGTAATACTAAAGAATTTCTTTCTTGTCAGCTATTTAACTGAGTCAAGCTAGCCATCTTTCTCTTCTGGAAATGGAACACAGATAGAAAGTTGCTGTTTATTAACAGGGATACCATAAACCTGAAGCTTATAGTTGTTTTGTTTTTTTTTTAAAGATTTATTTATTTATTTATGCATATAAGCTGGGATACAGACCAGAGGCCTGGGGCAGTGAGAGGGTTCACCAGAGACAGAGTGGAGAGCAGAACAGGCAGATGGAAGGAAATACATTGCTGAGGGGAGCAGCGGGCAAGGCAGAAGAGGTATGGCGCACCATGTGGGAATCTTCCCAGCTGGGCGTCAAGCACGCTTTGCTGCTGCCGACAGCTCCACAGCGCAGCACTTAAACTGATGCGCCACCAGGGAGGCCCTGAATCTTGTAGTTTAACTCTATCACCATTATTAAGGAAACCGCTTGAGATTTCCTGTCTCTCTCTCTCTCTCTTTTTTTGCTTTTAATAGTATCTCATTTAATCCTTATAACTGGGTCATATTTTTATTATTACTGTTGTTGTTGTTATTATAATTGGAAAACTGCTTATGGTTGGGTTTGGTCTCCCATCCCTAGAAAATTGAAGGCAGTATCCAAGGAGATTTCCAGGTGTGTCTTTTAAATGCTACATTCTTTGAAAAAAAAGTAGGCAGAAGGAAATGATCTGATTTTTATTTGAGTGCATACTCCTTTGTCAATATATTATATCTCATATGCTATTATATATATTATTTAATCCTTAAAAACTTTATTGATGTTGATTTTACTCTTCCCATTTCAGAAATGAAGAATTCTGGAACATTAATTACTTTCAAGATCAATAAGAATCTTTGAGGCAAATATTTGAACTCTTTTTCACTTCTCTCTCCTGGTAGCTTTATATACCCATATGCTTATCTATAGATTTTACACAACACAGTTCCAGCTTTATTTCAAGACACTCCAGAGCTTTTATTTACTTATTTAAGACCCTTGTTCACTTAGGGTTCAAATTTATTTTAGGTAGCAAGGTCACCTTTTGATTGGCCTTTTTATGATACTGTTCTATATTGATGACCACCTTTGGGATATACTTTTGTTGTATTTCCTTAGAATAGGAAAACCTTGGTCCAGATTGTTTCCTGTATAGACCTGATGGAAACATGTAATAGATACTCAGATTAAATTTGGCACACTCAGTTTTGGTAGCTTCATTTTGTTCCGACAAGAATATCAGTTGCCTATTTTCTTCACATCCTTTGTACCTTCTTGCACACTTAAAGCCCTGAATCACCCATGCCATCTAGTTTCACTCTTACCCAATTTCCTAACTGGTGCTGGTTAAAAATCAAAGCCAAGCAGATTGGCACCTCATGAATGTATAATACTTAATCTTAGAATTTAGTAATAAATTGTCATAGTGTCATGTATTTCAATCAGTTCCCTTTCCTTTCCTTAGAGGTTACTCCAAAATTCTCTCGTTCTCTTCAATAATCTTTCTAGGGTAAAATAAATAAAAAATAAATGGAGGTTCTCAAGAATGAATTTCCTTTCTCAAAACCTTTGTGTAACTGTGCCTATCCTTTTAACTCTTGACTTCTTAACCCCTTCCTATCCTTTTGATTCCTTTTAGCTATGTTCAACATCCTATGCCTTCTAGTAGTGTCCTTGACCAACTACCTTCCCTATGTCTTTAGCATCTTTACTAGTTCAATTCCTTTATTCCATGCACACATATATTTGTGCTAAGTCTGTGTACACTTAAATGAATTTTCTTTACCCTAAACTCCTTCCTGTAACTTGCTTCTGAGTTATTTCAAAACATATAAACATGATGTTAAAAAAATCTGGCAGTTACCTCTATCTCATCTTATTTTCTCAGAGGGCTCTATTCTCATTTCCTTTTTCACTGTCCCATGTCCTAACTAAGGAAGTGTTCCAGTGACTACCCATTTTGTTTCCAGAGCCCTCTCCTTGTTTTCGATTTTCATACTCAAATGGACATCTTCTCTGGACTATTATGTTGTCATCTCAACTCAACATGCCCCAAACAGCTCATCATTTGTCTGACTTTTACATGTTTTCTTTGCTTTGTGCATACACAATATCTTATATATTCATTTATTCAACAAATTTTTACTGATTATACTATGTATTTAGGTGGGAATAAAAGATAGATTTTCTGCCCTAACAGAACTTATCTTCTAGTGATTAATAGTTATTATTTGTTGAGTTCATAATATTCATCAATAATTTGTATTATCTGATTTTTACAATAATCTACGAGGCATACTTTCTATTGCTTTTCTCATTTTGCAGATGCCATAACTTGCCCAAGGTTATATGAAAATGAAGCAAGAATACAAACCTAGGAAGGCTGACTTGGAGCCCATACTCTTCCTTTTTGTCAGGATGTCCCAGCATTGACACTGTTGTTTTTGGGTTGGACAGTTCTTTGTATTGGAGTTTGTCCTATGCGTTGTAGGATATTTAGCAACATTCTTGGCTTCTACCCACCTCCCTTCTAATTGTGACAGCTAAAACTGTCCCTATAGGGGTTGTCATATAATCCTTGGGAATACAACATTGCTCTGTGTTATACTAAGACCCAGTGCTTCTCTTATACTATTGGTTGATTTATATCTTAAATTATCTCCATACTTGATGTACCCTTGAGGATCAAAGATCAAGACTTTCTCTTCTTAGCACTTAGCTACATGTATGTATGTATGTGTGTATGCCTGTTTTCCTTAGTGAAGCTAATATAAATTTAGCAATTGCTTACTGAGCCACTTACATTGTTCAGGCATGCTGGAGATAAATAACAAAGGCAGACATCACTGTAAATTATTTTAAAGACCAGGACTTTCATTTTCACTGTTGTATTTTTTAGTGCTTTTTGTAGATTCTTTACTATGCCATTATTATGTGTAAGACTTGCCAAGTGTACTTAAGTACAACTCAGTACTTCTCCTAGAATTACAATGAATATACTTTAACCAACTTGATGTCACTGGGCCATGGAGTTAAATTTCTCTGGTACAGGTTTGTGATTATCTCATTTTTGGTGGACACTCTGCAGATTGATTTTAATAAAAGGAAGTAATATATCACTTTGTCAACTATCTTCGTATTTCACCTCTGATTTCTTGCTGATTTCTTTGGTCAGTAACTCTTGAACAAAAGGCGATTCAGTTGTCTTTACCATAGGTTGCTAGCCTGTTTGACCATTAAAGAGGTTCTGGACTGTAAGAAAATAGGCTATTAATTTAATTGCAATCCAAAACTGTACCCTAAGAAGTAAAACTGTAAGGTCAATCTTGTCCCTAGGCCACATTGTTAATGCTTTTACCCTTTAAATATGTGTTTAACCTTAAATATATCTTCACCAACTCTGGTTTTTGTATTTGAAATATTTGAAGACAAAGCTCTTTCTGAACAGAAAACAGTTATGACCCCAGGAGTCCATAGATCTCTTACTCTTGTTGCTAATTAATTTCCTGAGTCTTAGAATTACACATAACCATCAAATAACTAGATTTGTAAAATTAAAATGATATTGTTGAGCAGAACTATGAAGATTATTTTTATCTATCCACTGAACAGACAGTATCCCATAGGTTTTTCTTTTTTAAAGATTTATTTTTATTTATGTATGCATACAAGAACTGGGGTATAGGCTAGAGGTTCAGTGGGTGAGAGGATTCCCCAGAGACAGAGTAGGGAGCAAAATAGGCAGATGTACTGAAGTGCACTGCTGAGGGGAGCAGCGGGCAAGACAGGAGAGGTCTACTGCGCCATGTGGGTTAGCTCCCTGAACTGGGGATCAACCTCTTGCAGCAGTGGCTAGTGCTCGATTGATAGCAGTGAGACGTTAACCCCTGTACCACCAGCGAGGCCCAGATTTTTCATCCTTTTTTTCTGACTAACACATGGTAAATGACGTTCACTTATACAGCATTTTGACAGGGAGGCTGAGATAAAACCCTGACAAGTTGCAGGAAATAAAACTACTGTATTAATTAGTTACACACGCAAATAATATAGAATATAGAAAATAATTAATGTTTGATTCAGCATAGATAAGCATGGCTAAGATAGGCTGTTGATCATGGTCAGTTTCTGATAATGCTAGTTGTAACTTTATCCGGGCTATTTATTTAACAAATTGGGAATGCCAAGGAATGAAAGTGACATAACTGATTTTGAATATACTACAATTTATGTAAATGCAAACGATTTGTTGACTTCCTTTTCTGTTGTTGTTATTGCAAATTACTGGTGGTAATTAACCTCTCAACTGATAGTAACAAGGTGTGCTACCAATTCCTGCAGACAATTAGAAGTTAGTGAAAATGTGTGGGGTTTTTCCCATCAATATTCACAGAATATTCAGTCCTCAGGTTAAAAACCCTTACAAAACGATTCAGGAAATTAGCCAAATGGGCCAGTCTGGGAGCTTGGGAAAAATAATATACAGAAACTTAGAATTGAGATACTGCTTACCAGGGTTTAGAGCACAGACTTTGTCCAAAAGAGAATCAATAGAGTCAGGATAGGCCGTGTATGGGAGTGCAGAGTGAACAGAACTACAGAGTTCCTATTAACAGAGCCTGAAGCATCTGTTTATGCTTAGATCTGTTTATGTGAACCTGTAAATTTCCTTCTTTGTTTTATTTGGATTTTTGTACTATTTGTAAGTAACCAGAAGATTCCTAATTGGGGTATTGATCCAGAAGAGATTAGCTAGCTGTGAGCCAAATAGAAGAGGGGTGTCCTTGGTATTGGTTACTTTAGAAATAAGGCTAGAATAGTGGTGCTCCAGAATCCTAAAGATTCTGACACGATGCCTCTGGAGTCATATGGTAGTGGGGAGGAGAGAGTACTAGGAGAGGGAAATGCAGGCTCTGGGTTCCCCTTTCATCCAGTTTTATTTTAAGTAAAGAAGTTTATTTTCATTTTTAACTTTTATATAATTTCTACATAATTAGTTTGAGGAAGGGTTCTGTTTTTTTAGATGAGTTTGAAATACTGGGATAGATCTTCTGGAGGCACTTTTGCATTTCTGGCATGGGAGAACATATCTTCACAATAACTATGAGCATGTGACAGAGAACATAATCAGGACTCAGATATTTCATATCTAGTAGATTATCATCTTTTCTAACATCAACAATGCAAGGCAATTATTTCTCCATATAATAGGTGGGAAAGGGGTTAAATAATTCTAAGGTCACACTGCTCAGGATTAGACAGACAACATTAGAACATGTTTTTCACCCTATTTGACACTCATTAGATTATTATAAGGTACCTTTAATTTTCAATATTAGAATCGTTTCATTTCTTACATTCTTTTGGGTCTGAGTTTAAAGGCTAGAGAAAAGGAAAAGACATTGGAGGCTAGTAAGACATAATCGGATATGCTCTAAGTTGGGTGATTATGTCTTAAAGTAAGATTTCATAAGTACATACTAGTCTGCTTTATGTAGTAATGACTCATGGTATGGGAATTCATGGGTCTCAGGAAAAGAACCTTTGTTTTGTTGCGTATTGTGTAAGGACTAACATATTTTAGAACTTTAAAACTAATCATTTGTTATGATCCAGGAAAAGACTGACCTGTTGCCATATTTAAATAACATGGTAAACAGAGTATCCTGGAGAATATAGATTTTCAGGAAAATCCCAGTAAAGACCACTGCCCAAAATGATATGATATGTTAAGGAGGTCACACTATCATATTCTTATTTATAGAGAATTGAATTTCTTAATTCTTTATTATTTATTCACAGTACCTTTTTGTTACATAGTGATATTTGATTGTTTTATGCATTTTTTGGTTTCAAGATGACTCAAGGAGAACTACATCTAGTGCTGTAACTGAAACTGGCCCTCCTGCAATGCCAAGGTTACCTTCCTGCTGTCCCCAGCACTCGCCATGTGGAGGGTCATCACAGAATCACCATGCATTAGGACATCCGCACACAAGTTGCTTTCAGCAGCATGGTCACCATTTTCAGCATCACCACCACCACCATCATACACCCCATCCAGCTGTCCCAGTTTCTCCCTCCTTTAGTGATCCTACTTGTCCTGTGGAACGACCACAAATACAAGCACCTTGTGGAGCAAATAGTAGTTCTGGTACCAGCTACCATGACCAGGTATGTGGAATTTGATGACTTTTTCTTCCTTTTTCTTAATTAAAATTCTGGTTCCCTCAGGAAGAAAAAAAAAAAACCTTAATAAGTTTTATATACTAAATAAGTCATTAGTCTTGTTTAGTTGTCCTTGTTTAGTTTATTCCTGCAAATGTAGCCAATTAAATGGTTTGGTGTTTTTTTTTTTTTTAATTAAATCATTAGGATTTTCTGATGGCCTTGTGTTATTGCAGTTAATTGATGGCGCCAGGGATGTGGAAAACCGGAAGTGATACTTTATCTAAAAATCATTATTTTCTTATTCTGAAATGGTTTTTGATGTTTTTAGTTAAATATAGGTAAATTTAATCTTAGGGATTTTATTTCAAATACAGTGTCACAACTACAGTGTTGACAAATTCATGAAAAAATGGTAAATTCTCCCAGTTTTTTCCCACTATCTTCTACTCTGGATTTGTAATATCTACTTATCTGGAAATAAATAGCCTTCTCTGATGTAGACCTATGACACTATTATGTAGGAGGAAAGGAGATTTTTAGTTTATGAGGAATTGAAATCAGCAAAAACTATAATTAAGTAAATTAGTTGATATTAGTGAGTGCTTGAGATGTAAAATGATAGTAAATTAGTATTGGTGATTACATAGAGTAAGTGAAGACAGGTATTGTACGCTATTGTAACTTAAACTATGTTATCACTATGTGCAATCATGATAGAAACCTGGGGATGTTTCATATTTTAAAAACAAAATGTATTTTTTAAGGTTAAACTATAACATATATGCTAGAGAAAAAGTGCTAGAGAAAAGTCAAAAAGAAAATCCAAAACTGCTTTTCTGTATCCCCTGGCATTTCCAGAAGTCCTTGTTTTATCTTTAAAAATTTTAATGATTGTCTCTTCTGAATAGGACAAATTAAAAATAATTAAGAAAAAGGGGTATTCCCTTAAAAAATTAGCTGTTATTATCAAGAGGAAATTTGAAAGGGTTTAATAGTAGGCTATGTGATTAAAGAGATTTAGATGTGTTTTGGTTCTGGTAACAGTGTAAAAATTAACATCTTCTGATTACCTGAAACTATTCTACCTCTTGGGAATGTGAAAATATTAAAAAATTTTCAGTGGGCCAAATGAAAGACCCTGCTTAAAAGTAAAATTTCCATTTACTGGAAATTTCTCCCATATTCTACCAGTTTCTCCCACATTCTTTCAAGAGCTCCCAAAATGTGGACCTTTTATTCACAGATTGTTGATGAACTAAAAAATACACTTGATTCGCAAAATCCGTTGTGTCTGCAACATGTTCTTTCAAGCTGAGTGAATTATAGGTAAAATCTCTACTACAGTTCTGTTCAGTGTAAAATAAATGTAACCTATTTATCTATCTCTAATTGGAGGTATTTAGATTGCACACAAAATTTGAGGAATATCGGCAGGATCAGGTATTATTAGTGGTGGTAATGGGTGTGAAGAGAACAGAGTGAGGTTTTTTTGAAGATAAGAATAGTTTGAGACTTAAGTAAGCAGTTGGAGGACTCTGAAATTAGCCACATCCTCATGAGATAACCTCATTTAGTCTCCAGTTGACTTGTGTGGGCACAACAGAGAACTGAGGAGTGTGAGAAGCAAACTGGTAAGAGGGGTTAGTCATTGTTTAAATGTCTTATTATTGAGCACAAGATTCTGAATAGGTAGAGAGGAAAATTAGGGAGAATTAGACCTGATGACAGAATGGCTTAATCAAGTGACTATAGACTTTACTGCTACTTTGGATGTACCTTTCTCTTTCAGAAGGATAGTTTATTTAGTTTTATGTATTGCTTATAATCTATGGAAAGTAATATTTCCCATTTCTGTACCCATCTTGTTTACCTCTTTCCTTTGAGAATAAGAGTTGAATGAACTTTCAGAATTCTGAAGAAGAGGGTACTCTTTGTTGTTTTACGCCTTTCACTTTGTTCTTTACTTTTAAATTCACCCTTGGTTCCTTCCAGGAGGATTTTTACTTAAACTCCCTCTCTGGGAGTTTTCTTTATCAGTGACTGGTGAAGAAGAGTATCATAGGATGTTGACATGCCAGTCTATCTGCTGAGCTTTAGCTAGAATAGAAAAATAGAGCATTTGAATCATAAATTCACAATCTCACAGTATTATTCTTAAACCTTATTTATCTGAGTTGAGGACATAATTGTATTTGCCACCTGCAAAGAAAGGCCTGACTTGACTTGATTGTAGACACATAAAATAGAAAAAAGGAACTCTCCCTTTCCACTTTCACACAGCTTCTCTTGTACCATCAATTCCCTACCCTATTAGCATGCAGAATTCCTTTTGCTTCTAATATCTTCTGTGCCTGAAGCCCATTAGATGTATAAAGACCACTAATTTCCTCTGACACTGCCGGGTAACCTCGGCCTTTAATAAATATTTTATCCTAGCTTGCTTTATTTCCAACCTCTCAGCTGCTAGTATCAAAAAATTCCCATATATAATTCCATGTATAACGTCAATTATTTTCCTTAATCATATTTAAAAAATGACAGCTATCCTGAACACTAATCCAAGGCTGATTTTTAAATTATATAAGGATACATAGAAGCAATTCTGTTGCTATAATCTGCTCTACAGGAAAAGGTAAAGTGTTTTACTCAGGATTTTTCAAAATGCTTTTAGGAATAAAACAATGTTGAGAAGAGATGGAATCTAGACTCTTTTGTTTATTTTCCAACATAGTGATGGATCTTCCCTAAAATCATATTCCTAATAAATGACACCAGTGGCTTACTTTTTTTTCCTTTGCAAGTGAAAAAGTTTCAGTGCTAGCATATGGTTTTGCCTGAATAATCTTACACCCTTTGTTATTTTGGGTGATATTTGCACTATTAGAATTTCAGTTGAATACTTGCTATATACAGCGTAGAAATTCGGAACAGATAAGTTTTTACCTAGAATCTTAATGTTTTTAGTGGTGTAATAATGTTTTCCAAAGGAGTTCCAAATTACTAATGAGGATTTTGGGGTAAAGGAGAATATGGAAGTAAGATTTTAAAGATACTTTCTCTTTAATACTTAAATACAGGAGAGAAATAGACTTTCAAATAATGTTAATTAACTTTAGTTCATCTTGTACTATAAGCTTATGATTTTAAAAGATTGATTTTAGATTTTAAGTATATAATCACTACAATTGTCACAGTCCAAGCTAGACAGTATTTTCTGGGTGTTCAATAGTTCTTGACACTAAAAATGTCATTTTCAAATATTTTAATCCAAAGATTCTGTTTTTCTAAATTGTAGTAGGAATACTTTTATAATAGAACATGAAGCAGTGTTTTGACAAAGTTAAAATATAGTTTCTCTCTTTATACAGCAGGCATTGCCAGTAGACCTGAGCAACAGTGGGATCAGAAGTCATGGAAGTGGTGGTTTTCATGGAGTCTCTGCATTTGACCCTTGCTGCCCTGTTTCGTCTTCCCGAGCTGCAATCTTTAGCCATCAGACTGCTGCTGCTGCCCCAAGTCAGCCATTATCGATAGATGGTTATGGAACAAGCATGGTTGCGCAGCCCCAGCCCCAGCCCCCTCCACAAGTGTCTCTTTCCTCATGTCGACATTATATGCCACCTCCTTGTAAGTATAAATTTACTTAGAGGTCTATAAATGAAGCTCTGTATATTCTTCCATGAAATAATCCTCAGTTACAAATTTTTAGCATTTCCTTGGTCCTAGCGTGGGGGTGTATTTTTCCCATTTCATTCCCCCTTCATTTAATATCTCTAAAACAGCTTTCTAAGATAAAAAGGGCAGATTTTTTTAATAGGTTAGGAAAATAAAAAATATGTTTTGCCTATTTTACAAAGTTGAAAACCTTGAATGACACCTTAATTTCCTATAAAAAGATGTTTGAAAGGAAATTAGATTTATCCTTTAAAATAACAAGAATTTGGGCCTCTCTGTTGGCACAGTGGATTAAGCGCAGTGCTGTGGAGCTGTGGGCGGCTGAGGTGTGAGTTCGATACCCAGCCGGGGAGATTCCCACATGGCGCAGCAGACCCCTCCTGCCTCACCCACTGCTCCCATCAGCAGTGTACTTCGGTCTGATCTGCCTGTTCTGCTCCCCGCTCTGTCTCTGGTGAGCCCTTTCACTGCCCCACACTTCTGCCCTGCACCCCAGCTTGTATGCAAAAATAAAATAAATCTTAAAGAAAAACCAAGAATTTGAAAATTTAGTAATTGTTTCTAGGCACATTAATGTAAATTTTGACTAAGAGTTCTCAAACTTAATTAAGATGTAAAAGAGAATTCCTTGACAGAAAGCTGTGCTAACTGCAGAAAAGTTTCTGTGCTCATTTGATGCAAACAATTAAATTGGAATCAGGTTTTGCTTTTCTAAAAAAATTGAAACTTATGACATAAGAAATAATAAATATCACTAGGCTATGTGTATATTCATACACTTAGGAGTTTGTTAAATCATAGGCTAATCAAATAGAAACTTAATATATACTTTGATTTAGAAAAAATTCATGCCAGAGGTAAACCAGGAAGTTAGCAAGGAAATTTACTTTTGGTTTAATTACATGCCAGGGATAATTTCAATTGTGTAGGTTTCTTATTCCACTCTTACATTTTTTAAAGTCTGGATTCTGCAGATACAGCTGAAGACATCCCAGAGTTTGTACAGTGAAACCTTGTATACCCCTTACCTTTTTAATAATGCAATTTCTTTCTTCCTTTCTTCCTTTCCTTTCCTTCGTTCCTTTCTCTCTCTCTCCTTGCATCATGCGCTGCCGATAGCTCCACAGCGCAGCGCGCAACCACTGCGCACTTTTAGGAAACAATATCAAGAACTTTATTTTTTACTGGCAAGAACATGTAAATTAGAGAAGAGAGGGACATGGTAAGTGGGGATATAGAATATATCCCCTTTCTGTAACGGTTAGCAGTCTGTTTTGTTATGACAAACAGTGAATTATAATTATAATGATAGCTGAAATTCTCAGCACACACATAAAAAAGGTAACTATGTGTGAGGTGATGAATGTTAATTAACCCGATTGTGGTTGTCATTTTACAAAATATACTTATATCAAATGACCAAACTGTACATTTTAAATATATAGAATTTTTTTTTTGTAAAATATACCTAAATAAAACTGAAAAAAATTAAAAAGAGTAAAGTTAAGCTTAAGTGAATTCATCCTGATGTAAAATTACATTTTTGTAATACTTGTTAATAATAATTCTTGCATAGTGATTATAGAAATAGAAAACTTTAAAGAGAAACAGGAAAAATTGCTCTAAATTTGAGAAAGGATAGTTAACAATGATAAAACATAGTGAGTGCTTATGACCAAGAAGTACTAAGCTTTGTGACTTCTTAGAATAAATTATTGATCTTAAATATAACTTAATAAATTGGATTAAAAAATTGTCTCATGGGTTACATTGATTTTAATAAGTTTCCTTTAAATACACACTACCAGGTTTCCTTTGAAAACACCACTGATTTCATGGTTATCTAACTTTTACTCCTACTTATTAAGTCAAAAGATTTAAAAGTTGAAGGAAATTCTTATTTAATGGAACAAGAGAATGGTCTTAACTTCCTACCAGATTACCAGGAAAGTCTTCTGTAGAATAAAATTTGGACTGAAGTTGAAAAAGGTGACAAACATAGTTTTTTAGACCTCACTCATATGCACATCTCTTAGGCTAAGAGAGATGTTTGTTCCTCAGAGAAGTCTTTTAACAGCCACTTTGAAATATAAAGATTCAGAATGAAAAAACAGGGGAAAACATCTCATTAAGGGCTGATTTTCAGATCAGGTTCCTGGAAAATACATCCCCCTATTGCAGCACAGAAAAATGGCATGTAGTGGAGAGAGATAAGGGCTGCAATAAAAGAATGTATTTGCTAACTTGCCCAGGAAGTCTTGCAGATTCCTTTTATTTCTGTAGTGCCCTGTAAACAGTCAATCTAAAAGGTCAAGAAGATTTATATAGCCTTACATATGTAATTTATACATTTTACTGTACAAAAACCAAAAACCTGTATATCATAAAATTAACAAAAGGCAATTTGGAAAAGTAAACCTAATTATGACAAAACTTCCATGTATACAAAAAATATTTATAAATCAACAAGAAAAAAAGTGAACCATGTTAAGAATAGGGATAGGGATGAAAAAAGTGGCCAATAAATACAAGCTTTTTCTCTGATTGGCGTTTAAAAAGATTAGTAATAGTGTAGGGGTAATCAGGCACTCTCATGTACTTTTGATAGAAATGTTACTTAATGATAACTTTTTGGTGAGTATTTTGTCAAATGGTATCTGAATTTAAAGTTTTTCAAACTTCGAACTACCTATAGGACTTTTCTTACAAAAACTGTCTCAGTAATGTGCGCGCGTGCGTGTGCACACTCATGTACTTTCACATATATGAGTGAGCACAAGAGGGAGCCTATACATAGATATTTATTGTAACATTTGGGTTGCTTCCAGTTTTTAATCACTGATGTTTCCTTTAATAAAATTTGATACATTGCTGTAGTACAGTGCTGAAGCTGTGAATGAATTAAAGCTATATGTATTGACGTGAGAAGACATCTATGATTTTTCAAAGGAAGCAGGTTTTAAAGCAGAATTGAGGAGACGTAAGCACTGATAAACATTTATAAAAATTAAATATGTGCTGATTTATATTTGTAAAATATTTGTTTTGTAAAATACAAGAGGCATGTATAATAGCAACTGCATGAGACTTATGTTTTTCTTACAGATGCTTCTTTGACACGACCACTTCATCATCAAGCCTCTGCCTGCCCACATTCTCATGGAAACCCTCCTCCTCAGACTCAACCTCCACCTCAAGTGGATTATGTTATTCCTCATCCTGTACATGCTTTCCATTCTCAAATATCTTCTCATGCAACATCTCACCCTGTGGCACCTCCACCTCCAACTCATTTAGCCAGTACAGCTGCACCAATCCCTCAGCATCTTCCTCCTACACACCAGCCAATTTCACACCATATTCCAGCCACAGCACCTCCAGCGCAGAGACTGCATCCTCATGAAGTGATGCAGAGAATGGAAGTTCAAAGAAGGAGGATGATGCAGCATCCCACGTATGTTTTATGTTTTTAAAAAGTAAACATTCCTTTTCATTCTGTTTCCATTGGTCTTTACATCTGTAAAATCTTTTGATGCAGTGAACTATACTAGATCTACAGTTCAGTAGGAAATTGATTTATTCTTTACTATCCAGAGTCTTCCTGTGTTATCTTGAGGTGTAGGTACTGACAAATAAGTTTGGATCAATTTATTTAATGAAATCAAGCCTCTTTTAGGATATGACCCAGGGTCATTTGTTTTTGCAAATTAATCTCATTTGTTTATTTCTGCAGTATTCCTTAGTAAAGATTAATGTTAAAATTAATGATACTGAGAAACAAAATATAGTTATTGAAAATTTAATTTGATAAATGTTACTAACCAGAGGGAAGAATATTAGTAGAATTTTCTTTTTCATTGTATTTATTGAGGTCATGATTTACAACATTGTTTATATTTAAGAGGTATCGGTTCATACCTTTACAAATATATATTCTCTCACACCAACATAGCACCAATAATCTTCCACCATAGTTCATTGATCCCCTTTCCCCAGTAGCAGAATTTTCAACAATGGAATTGAAAGAAAAGAGTCAAAACAAAAGCATAGTTTAGTAATAAATTTAAATATTAAAATATTGTACTTGCCAAACATATGGAAAGACTATAATTGAAATTTTGTTTCCTTTTGAAAATTGAGGATCTGATTGGCAAGTTGATGGACAAATTCTGCATTTATTTTTGTATAGTTTTATGGAAAAACAGCAACATTTGTTCATTCATGTATGAATTCTTTCACACTACAAAAACTGTTGTATAGTTGCAACAGAGACCATATGACCTATAGAGTGAAAAATATTTACTATTTGGCTCTTTAAGATGTTTGCAAAACTCTTCATCTAATTAATGATTTAGAGCTGTGTAATTTCTTCTTTTAACTATATAAAGTTATCTCCAGAATCTCCAATATTGTCATTCTAATGTAGTAACTCTTTGTATTGACAGTTGCCAGTTTAGCACTCTGATCTTCTAGTATTTACAAAATTACTGGTTCTAAATCATTAAGATTTAATATGCAAAATCTACAAATGTGTTAGAAACTAATAGAAAATACAAATTAAACTATAAAAATGAATCCTTGGGATTTTTTTCCCCAGTGCTACTTGTTTAGAACTTTATGACTATTTGCTTTTGTAAATCTGATTCACTTTAGGAATAAAAAATAGAAACTGGGATGCAGAATAAAGTGAATGGAGCTAATACCAGTTTCCCATAGTTATTACATGTATGAGTTGCATAGATTGAAAACAAAGTTAAAAATTTCTTCTCTTAAAAATTTTATCCATTAAAATGGATATGTAACAATATAAAAGTGAAGCAAAATAAAATAGGTCACATTTTTTTCTGTCTTACATGTTTATAAAAAATGACTTAGGTGTGCCTGTAGCATTTGCTGAGGTACTTGATTAAAACAGTTATTTCCATTCACTTCCTATTATTTTACTTAAAATATCTGATGTAAAGAAGGCATACAACATAGTGTTAAAACTAACTTTTTTTCCTTGGATGATACATGAATTGGAGGCATTATATTAAATGATCAGTGAGAATTTGTAGGATTATTATTTCTTGATTTTATTATTGATTATGAAATAATTGTATATTACATTTTTAAAATTTACTGTTGCAGAAAACATTTCATGACTAGTCTGTAGATGTTTATAATAGTAATACTAGGTTGTTCTTTCTACATTAAGAAATAACCAATTATTCAATTATTTCCAGTGGTCTTTTTGTGTTCTGTGTTTCCAGGCGGGCACATGAACGCCCCCCACCCCATCCACATAGGATGCACCCAAACTATGGTCATGGGCATCATATTCATGTGCCTCAGACTATGTCCTCACATCCTCGACAGGCTCCGGAGAGAGCTGGCTGGTCAGTATCTAGTTTATTTCAAAGCTATGCTCAGCAGCGTATGGTAAAACTGTTGAAAGAGAAGCTTCGTAGTGGAGTGTCATACTGAAGAGTGATGCGAAGAAACTGACTTCCAGCTTAGTTATGAGGCACTATCTCTGGCTAATTTATAATAATTAGATACCTGGAGAAGAAAGAATAGGAGCTTAAATTCTGGGGTAGGAAACTTATCTCAAACAGGAATTGAGCTTTTTGTTTTTCTTATTTTTCAGAGGTGTCTACCATCAAACTTAATTCCCTAAATGGCCCCTACTAGAGAATTGGAAGCAGAATTGCATTAATTTTCTTTCTGAAATTATTATTTGAAGGTTGTCATTGAGATCTTGATCCCCAATGACTTTTGAGGCAAAACATGAAATAGAGAATAAATAAATGAAGATTTGGTATTTACCAATTTCCTTTTTCTTCTCCTTTTTTTTTTAATCCTTTACAACATACAGAGTATTTACCCTTCTAATTATCTGATACCACCAATCTAGAGATACTATCCACCAAGCAAAAGCCCCAGAGCATCTGCAGCATTCTTATAAACAAAAAAGTGAACTACTTTGTATGCTTTTCAGGTGGAATCAGACTTTTAGATTGGAAGTAACCACGGGAACCATTCGTAATATTTCCTTCCTTTTAATTATTTTATTTTATTTTATTAAAGATTTATTTATTTATGCAAAAAGAGCCGGGGTGTAGGCCAGAGGTGTGGGGCAGTGAGAGGGTTTCACCAGAGACAGAGTGGGGAGCAGAACAGGCAGATGGACGGAAATACAGTGCTGAGGGGAGCAGTGGGCGAGGCAGGAGTGGTCTGTCACATCATGTGGGAATCTCCCCCACTGGGCATTGAACTTGCCCCCACTGCAGCTGCCGACAGCTCCACAGTGCTGCGCTTTAACCCATTGCACCACCAGGGAGGCACTTTTCCTTCCTTTTTAAATGTGAAACAGTAAAAATGCCTTTTTCCTCATGGACATAAAATGAGTTTTTGAAGTTTAATTTCTGAAATGAATTTTAAATTATTACTTAAATCTTTTGGACTAAATCATCTTTTTCTCAGCTATGTAAGTTAAAAAAAACTTTAGATCACTTCTAAAATTTTTGACATACTCACCCATTGTTTATAAAGACATTGTAAGGACAACTAAAAATTAAACTCTTTTCATCCTTTGTTAGGGAACTGGGAATTGAAGCTGGAGTGACTGCAGCTACTTATACACCTGGTGCATTGCACCCCCATTTGACCCATTACCATGCACCTCCTCGACTTCATCACTTACAATTAGGAGCGCTTCCTTTAATGGTAAAATAAAAAAAAACTCAAAATTTTGACATATTTTTCTGAAAGTATTCTTTTCTAAATTAAAAATTTTGTTAGAAATACTTTTAATATGTTGTTCTAGGTGTTTTACTAGAATTTGAGAATTTTATTAAATGGAAATTGTGCTATAAAAATGTATTGGCTGTATTAAAACCTACACTTGTAATTTATATTGTAAAATATATTTTTCTTAATATAAAAATGATAATATTTCTTAAGCCAGAAAGAAAAAGAAAAATATCGAATGGTTTCACTTATAACAGGACTATAGGGAGGCCGGGTGGGAGAGAGACACTCAGCAGTGGGGGGATGGGGGGGAAGGGAGGATAAGGGCACAAAATGGAAGAGAGGAGAATACAGGGGACCATGGAGCTGGATCACGGGTGAATTGGTGGTGGGCTGCCCAAGGGGAATACAAAATGTAAAAGACATAAATAACAATAAAAAAATGATAATATTTCTCTATACTGATAATCTTGATCCACTGTCACTAGGACATGTGGTTTAATTATTTTGCTAGGTGGTAATGGGTTCGCTTTGATGCAGTCATACTTTATTTTCTGATCTGCAGAAGGACTGTAGTAAATTTCTATCTGATTTTAACAATTTGAGTTCTATAGAACTCAGTAAACATTTGAGTTTGCTATTCATCATACATGTTATAAAAGTGGTATAGAGAAGGGAATAGTTTTCTCTTGTTGGGGTTAGAGGCACTGCAGGGGTTTCTGAGATGTTTTATTGTACATGCAACTTCTAAACAGCCATTGGAATTGAGAATGGTGCTCTTATGTAAAGAAGAAATAGTACAAGCACAAGGAACTCTGACTTGATGTTTCTAGAGCTTACGGTTGAGGGTCACTCAGTAATGAGGAAGAAACTGCTTTGCCAAGAAACTGGGGTTCAGGAAACATTGAAGGGGAATGTCTTGTCATATTTATGTCTCAGAATGATTTAATCACATTATAGTCAGAAAGACCACTTCCTCAGTAGTGTGGAAAATAGGTCATGGTGGGAAGAAGGAAATTAGTTAGGGCATTATAGTAGAAGAGATAAAAATTGATAAATGCCTGAACAAAGGCAGGGTTAGTTGGCATAAAAATGTTGAGACATATTTGAATAATATTTAGGATGACTCCCAGATTGCCACTTTGGGTTATTAGGTATGTAGTGGTGCTGTTCACTAAGTTGGGACAATTATTTAAGGGTTTAAGAGAAAGGGTCGGGCGAGTTATGTTTTGATCATGGCTAATTTGAAAAACTGGGTATCAAGGTGAAATGTCTAGACGCCCAAATGGTATACTGATACCTGAGGTAAAGCTATGTAGTGATCTAAAACAAAAACAGCCAGTAAGATATGTAGTGATCTGTCAACATATATGTCATATGTCTGTCATATTATATAAACCCATAGAAGAAGATTCAATATCTTGGAAAATATATAGAATGACAAAAGATTAGAGAAAAAAACATGGAGCATGATAATATGCTAAGTGATAATACTGTATTTCAAAAAAAAGGATTTTGAAAACTGACTAGAAAAGTTGAGAAGCAAAGTTAGGATAATGTTAAATAATGTGGTCAGTAGTGTCTCACCAAAAAAAAAGAAAGTTTGAAAAATGTTGAATGAATTTGGCATTGGGGTTTATTGATGGCTTTTGTCAGAGTGATTTTAGTAATAGGGAATGATGACATGGGGTGTTGCTTAGATGACAGCATGGAAGGTGAAAATAAACATTGATATAGACTATACTTGCTATATAAGCTACGCTGTAAAGGAAAAGTGGAAAATGTGATTGTCAATTATTCTAGAATAAAAGAGGTGACTTAGATTTGGAGGAACTTGGAAGGTATTTTTAGATTTAAAACAGAACGCTATTAGAGAGGACTTTTTTGAAGATACAGAAGAGAGAAGTCAGTGTAGTTAAATAAGAATGATTGGGAGTGGGGAAAATGGCAAAGATGGGAGCAGGTGATAGAGTTTAACTTTGAATAGGAGAAAGGAAACTCATCTGTAAAAGTTAGAGGAGGTAGATTAGAGAAGTTTAACAGCAGGGTAAGTACAGGTTTAGATAATCGGGGGACAAAAGTTCCTTTTCATTTTTCACTATTCTTGGAATGGTAAGAGGTTGGGTTGGTCTACTGTCAGCTAAATAGTACTGATTTTGATTAAGTTGCAGATATTAAATAACCTATTTGAAGTTTAAAAGATACTGCTTACTTAAATGCTACTATGAGCATTAATCTTAGATTTGGTATTTTCTACATAGGTTTCTTTGTGCAAAATAAATCAAGTAGGAGAAACCTGTTATCTCATGGAATGGCTATTGTATGTCTCCTGATTATGTCTTTTTTTTTTTTAAAGATTTATTTATTTATGCATACAAGAACGGGGGTGTAGGCCAGACGTGTGGGGAGTGCGAGGATTCACCAGAGACAGAGTGGGGAGCAGAACAGGCAGATCTACTGAAATACACTGCTGAGGGGAGCAGCAAGCAAGACAGGAGAGGTCTGCTGAGCCATGTGGGTCAGCTTCCTGGCCAGGGGTTGAACTCATGTTGCAGTGGCTGGTGATAGCTTCATAGTGCTGAGACCCTTGCACCACCAAGGAGACCCATGTATCTTAATATTAAATGAGATTATGTCTTTATAGGAACCTAGCCCTATTACAGAATGATTATTAGTTGGATTAGATATACATACTGAGTTGAATTATTAGTAACCAAATGGATAGAATTGTCTTGAATTGTTCAATGTACAGTAAAACTCAAGCCTATTCTTAACTCATATAGTTTGTCTTATTTATTAAAATAGGTTCCTGACATGGCAGGTTATCCTCACATCCGTTATATTTCATCGGGATTGGATGGAACATCATTCAGAGGTCCTTTCAGGGGCAATTTTGAGGTATGTAATAAAATTAATGAAGATATTCATCACAGTGTCTTTAATGCAGAGCATGTACATGTGTATTATTTGTATTAACAATTGTATAGGATTGTTGCAGTACCTGGGGATCAGAAGGCAGTAAAATGTGCATTTCTGTGCATTTCTAATATTACTTCTGGGGGATTTTTACAGAACGATTTCTGGTTATTATTAGGCATATTATAAATATAATATAATATAAAACTAATAAAATCATTAGTCTTTGGGTCAAACGTTGCCCAAGCATTTAGAAAAGAATAAATGAAACTATATAATATAAATGAAAGTGGTTATTGTAAATCACGAATATGTTTTTAGTTGTTTCTTCAAATTTGAAATTTGTCAATTTGAAATTTGGAGTCAGTGTATGATTTGTTTCTCTTTTACTAGAATGGTTTCATGTTCTATAGGCATACATACGTACTGACTTACCTGATTCATATGATAATGTTGTTCTGATCTGAAAGGATAAATTTCCATGCCACTTCAGTTATCTGGGAAAGAAGCTATAAACAATTTGCCTTACCATATATAAAAAAGATTGTATAAACAAACATTTGTTTTATCATATGTATCTTTTTGAATACTGTATTTACATTGCAGGTTTATAAAAATGGAACTTTATTGCTTTTACAATATGCACAGTACTGTTTAAGGAATAATCATCCTGACTTTTAATACTAGTTATTCCTTCACTTTCAGGAACTGATTCATTTGGAAGAAAGATTAGGAAATGTCAATCGAGGAGCATCCCAGGGAACAATTGAAAGATGTACATATCCACATAAATACAAAAAGGTAAGAATTTATTCAGTGAAACACCTAACTCATTATTGAAATGCATAACATTTAATGTTACGGATCCTTTTTGGGTTTGTGGATTCTAGCAACTGTTTACTTATTAAAATAATACTTGCATATGGTTAAAAAATGGAAGTACAAATATATATACTTTGAAGTTTCTAACCCGGTCTTTCACAAGGAAAATCATGGTTAAGAATTCCTTAGGTAATATTCCCAGATATTTCATGCATTTATAATATGCCTGTTTTTATATTTATTTCTTCCACTTTAAAAAATAACAGAAAGGAGATGATATGCACAGCTTTGCAGTTTCTTTTCATTCTATATCAGCACCCACAGATCACCCATATTCTTTCTAATAACTTATGCAGAATTCAATCTTATGACTGTACCATGGTTTAGTCCCTTGTTTGATGAACATTTAGTTGATCTACATTTCTTATAGTCTGTCCTCAATCCCATGTGTAGTATTATATCTAGAAGTTACAGAGTAGACATGTTAAATATGTTTCTTTCAACAAACAATATTTTAAGCTACACTGAGAATAATAATATGAAAATTACTATAATTTATATTTTTTTATTTCTTTTCTAAGAGTATTAATAAGGTATTACCACTAAATTTAAGTCCTTTAAACTGTGTAAGTTAAATACTATAATTATCATTAATTACTTGGATAGTATTTGAAACATTCACTAGTCAAATTAAGTATATTTAGCTATGTTCATTATGGGAGATAGAATTTATATTGTATATCATCCTAATGTGGGTTAATAAAAATAAATTCCAAACTAATGAATTTCTGTTATATTCAATTTTGCTTTTAATGCTGATTATTTAAGGGTCTTAAAAATATTTAGTTGATAATAGTTATTTAATTCATCCATTAATTAATGACTGTTGTTCCTGGGAAATAAATTGTGGGTGAATGTGTGGTTTTGTTTGTTTTGTTTTGTTTTTCAAATAAACACAGACTTTACTCAGTTGTTCAATAATGTCATCTCTACTAATAAGGTAACAACTGATTGGTTCTCACAGAGGAAACTGCACTGCAAACAAGATGGGGAAGAAGGGACTGAGGAAGACACAGAGGAAAAATGTACTATCTGTTTGTCTATTTTAGAGGAAGGTGAAGATGTGAGGTAACTAGACTTGAATTATCCGAGATCTGTTGTCAAAACTGTACATGAGATTTTGAGTGTTGACTAGAAACTATGTAAGATTACTCCTAGCATTTCCTGTCACCAGACTCAGGCATGTAGAATTGCCTTCATATGAGTAAGAAAATAAAAAGATTAAAATCTCTGTGTTACCGAAAAGGGAGTGGAAGGGAAAAATAACTAACTATATTAGGGCCATATCAAGACTTGATCAGGGAAATTTTGTGGTCAAAATTGTCTTCTTTAATTTTTGAGAGGCTTTGGAGATCAAGATAGTTTTATTCTCTAGAGTTTAAAAGGATATTCCCTATTAGTTCCAGATCTATAATTTGTTTTATAGCATCATTTATAAATTAATTTGTCCTAAATTTCCTTTCGACTAGGGCTATTGTTGCACTTCTGTGATTTAAAAAACATTACTATGCTAACCCAGTATTAACTTTAGGCATTTTATTTTATAATGGCTTAAGTAATCATTTTGTTCCTATTCTGTTTTTTTTCTAATGTAATATGATCTCATGTGAAACAGGTTGTATAAAATATGTTAGCAGTGGTATGGTATTTTTGTTGCCCTAAATTATAAGGATAACTTTGTTACACTTCTTCATTTGACTGAGAGGGAAAGGTAATTATGAATAGTTGTCAACCATATACCTCTTTTTAGCTAATGTTTTTATAAAATGTTAGGAGGTCTGAAAATGTATGACAGCTCTTAACAGCGGGTTAAAATAGAAAGGAAACCTTAAGTCAGTAACCATCTCCTATTAAACTTATATTTACTATTATCCTGTATTGTCTGGAAGTTTTCCTTCTCCATTTCTAACTGATCACTTAGTATACTAAATATCTCCTTTTAACCTACCTATGAAAGAGTAATGTAGTATTAAATAGATATAACAATTATCCCATGATGGCAGTATTATCAGTCTTTAATCAATTTTGTATTTGCGTTTAATGTAGAAAGGTCCTCTAGATAGAAAAAAAATACTGTGTTTTAAGACATTTTTTAGTACCATATAACTGCTATTTATTTTACAATATGAGTGCTAATGTTTTTTTTTTTTTTAAAGATTTTATTTATTTATGCATACAAGCTGGGGTACAGACCAGAGGTATGGGGCGGCGAGAGGGTCCACCAGAGACAGAGTGGGGAGCAGAACAGGCAGATCAGAAATACACTGCTGAGGGGAGCAGCGGGCGAGGCAGGAGAGGTCTGCCACACCATGTGGGATTCTCCCCGGCCGGGCGTCAAACTCGCATCGCCGCTGCTGACAGCTCCACAGCGCAGCACTTAACCGCTGCGCCACCAGGGAGGCCCGAGTGCTAATGTTTTTGAGGGAAAATCAAATGCGGTAACTTTTTAAAAGTGCTTCACAAATAAAATGACTGGATGTTAAAAAATATTTGCATTATTATATAACAGGAAACATATTCCAGCTCCTGTATGTTGGCAGCTCATGTACAGAAACGAAACTGGAATAATTGTCAAAGTAATTCTAACAGTTCTTGAGCTGCCATATAATTTGGTTCCATAATTGTGACAGTTAATTATCTTAGTCATTTATGCATTATATTACTCAGAGTGCTAATTTTAATATTAGGCATAACTCTTGTTAGAGAAATTTTTAACACTACTTCAGTGTATCATTTGCTTAAAAATAAATGCCCATATAGTTGTCGTGAAATTAACTTGCTTTTTGTTTTGTTTGTTCATAATAGGCGCCTTCCTTGTATGCACCTTTTCCACCAAGTGTGTGTCGACCAGTGGTTGATTACCAATAAGAAGTGCCCCATATGCAGAGTGGACATTGAGGCCCAGCTGCCAAGTGAAAGTTGACACCATGTTTCAGGGCTCTTGCCCTCCCTCCTCATTCCCATCCTCCTGGTACTGCAGTCAACCAAAGATGGCATGACTTACCTGCGCAGATTTGGAAGCCTTGAACTTAGAGTGCTGGCTCTGCTATATGGTACAACTAATGCTAGATCTACAGTTTTATGTCTACAGTTGATTTTGATGTATTTATAAAAGCTTTTTTTTCTAGATTTGACATTTTTCCTGTATCATTTTACTGTATTTTTGCATGGTTCCTTGTATTGCATTTCTTTGCACATATTAAGGGCTTGTGACCCTAAACTTGCAGGCAAGATTAGCTGCTTTAGTAAGTAGGATTTTGTGGTCTTTCTGATTTTTACATAGTACCAGGCCTTGAGAATTATGATTTTTTTTTATCCATTACTAACCTTTAATTTAATCAATCATGTACTTTAGTTTAATGTATAAAGATCCTCTAGAAAATGATAATATTGTGTATTAAGACATTCCTTAATTAGGACAAAATGGCTGCTGTATATTTACAATATAGAGTTCTGAGTTAAATACCATCCTTAATGCTGGGAACAGAATTAAAAACATATTCAATCAGATGCAGGTGGTATTCACATCACCACAGTGATCAATAGAAATTTTCTTGGTGTATCCTTTTCTTTCAACACAATGCAGATAGAGTTAAATATTGATATCATACATTTAGACTGCTGTTCTGATTGTATTTATCTTTTTCCTACATTGTTTATAACTTTATTTCCCTGATACAGTTTTGCTGCTGTGAAACAGCTCTGATGAACACTAAATATTAATTTCAATTAGCTGGATTGTACATACTTGCAGATTTAACAAAATTTTAGGGAAATTGAAGAAGACATGTAGAATTTTGTTCAGTCTTCTGCTAAGCACGTATAGTAAAAATATCTGCTTACATTAATTTTGTAAACACATCCAGTCAAGATTTAGAATTGCAATGCAGTCATTGGCAGGTATTTATGCATTCATAGAACTTCTAAAGGTCCCACGATTACTTTTAAGGGATTTTTATTAGTTTAAAGATAAATAAAGTCAGCTGAATCTACATGTCTCTTGTTTTATTTCTCTTTAAACTTGAAAACAGTAAATCTGCAGATACTGTGAGAATCAAATTATACTGACAACCTACTGTTGCTCTGGTTTTATACTCCCATTGCATATATTACCAAGAGTCGATCACTGATTTAAAGTTTTTAATTTCTATAGTTAAGATGTACTGCATAATATAGAATATAAAGTTAAGTTAATGTACTAACATTTCTCCTTTGGAGAAAGTTTTAATCCACTTCAGGATGCATATTACCAGATACTTTCATATACAGGATAGCCTAATTTTACGTCTAAATATGCTTAATATGCCCCAGATTGCAATTGCATCCAGTCAGTAACATCACTGTCTGTATATGGAAGACATGTTCCCATGGATCATATGTGAAGATGTCAATAAGCTTGCATTAAGCCACCTGCTTTGTAAGTGGATTGATTAATAAATAACTTATATTTCTATTGTCTTTGTGTTTCATAATTAGTTTTTATAAAAAGAGTTTACAGTAAACATCTTGGAACTCAAAAAAAGTGATCTAATTCAAGTTGACATTGCATAATTTGGTGTTTGTATTCATTCAGTTCTGTCAACTTACCTTTCTTTGTATTAGTTAAGTGTTACACTGTAGTAATTGTCAATATCAACATGTTTCAATGTAGTATGTGTAGAGATGGAGTCTGGACTATGGTTAAGAAATTCAGATATGAAATAACATTTTTTTAAAGTATACTTGATGATTAAGCTGCAGTTTGTAGGACGGGGCTGGTGGGGGGCGAGAGTGCGACCCATATCTACCATCTTGGGAAAAGAGCAAGTAGCCTGTTTTCAAGTAGCCTGTGATGGATGTAGGATTTTTGCCACTGGAAAACCCAGGGTTCATGCCAAGGGATTGAAGAAGTATGTGATGGGGAGAATGCTCTACAATGGAGTCCTCTTAATGCTCCCCCAAATGCAAGAAAATACAGATAGATTTCTCTATTTTTTAATATGACGTCAGATTTAGATGCACGACTGTTGACCTGTTTAATAATTGCTACTGATTTTTTTATGTAGATAAAGCGTTAATTTGAAATTTATTTAATGCAAGTATTTGTGGCATAAATCTGAATTGTTAATGCAGGAGCTAATTATTAAGCTACTGCAGTTAGTTACAGAAAAATGTGATTAGTAATGAGCCAAGTAAAGAAGAAAATAATTTTTAATATTTTACCTTTTTGTGCTTTGTTTTGGTGTCTTCCATATCCTGCTGCATCTTATGTCAAAAATGAAAAGTTCAGTGACAGCTATCCAAATACTTTAAAACAAAATCTTTTGTCAGCAAATCCTTATTTTTATTGTTGTTAATATGCAAGTGATAAACTGATATTTGAAACTTTTCCTTACTCTGGTGACTTTATTTTAGCTGCTAGTACACTTCATCATTGAACCATAACAACTTGGCATACAGAAAACTCTGTTTTAAAAATGGTATTTGTAACTAATTGAAACTCTGAAATTAAAAATATAAACTCTTGTGGACATTTCATTAGTTGTTTTCTGTAGAAAATGCATCCTAATTTCTAACTTACCTTCCCAAATCTCTGGAAACAGTAAATTTTCTTGCTTACTCAACATGTGTCATAATATTGGAGATAATCAAGCTCGAAATATCATCTCATTTATAGATTTCAGTCATTTTCTTGAATTAAGAATTATGTCTTAACTATTTTTTACTAAGAAAAATAAACATCACCAATTTTGTGGTTGAGCTTGCTGGGCATAATCTTCTCTATCTACTGTGTGTTTTGTTTAAATTCACAGGCTATACATGATATTTGGAGTTGTGAAAAGAATGTAAAGTTGGAGTCAGACAGATTTGGGATTTGAATTGTGTAGCTTTGAACAACTTAAGTTTTCTGAGCTTCATCCTTCTATCTACAAAACAGAAATAAAACCTCTCAGGGCTGTTACCTGAATTATATGAGTGTAAAGAACTTTGCATGTTGTTCCTACTTAAGAATATAAGTTCTCCTGATGTTCACTCCATCCTGCCTTGTCTGTGATAACAAAGTACTGAGTCATAGATTAGTATTTGCTGCTAACCTTTCTCTTACCGACTCCCAGCAACTAATTACTATTGATAGATAAGGAAGAACAGTCCTCTTCAATCCTTATGAGTGTCTTGGAATTATTCTTCTGCTAGAGGATAGAAGGTTCTTATTACAGGTTACTTTCTTCTCTTGCCTTTCCAATCACAAGAAGAGCATAATAATTGCCCATCAATACCACTTGATGTTGTGTTTTAAGGAATTATTTCCAGTGCACCAAAATTGGCACAGGACATGAAACCATGTGCCCTTTCTGAACTAAAAGAAAAATTAATGGCGAAATTAACCACATTTTCTTTTTCCTAATTTTTCTCCTTACCAATAGTGTTATACGGGGGCCTGGTTCCCATTATGGGTTAATTTAGCACACAATACTGACCCCTTCCTACATTGTTTTATTAGCTGCTTCTGTCAGGCTGAAAGTTCTGAAAGTTCATAGCTATCACTGAGACAGTATGTGGAAAGTGTGGGTTAATAGGAGAAGCTTTTGTTTCACCTAATTGCATGTTTCTATTAAACCTTTATCATCACTACAGACAATGGATTAGATTCACTAAACAGTCATTTTCATTGTGGGCTCTGCGCATCTTGAGTACAAAATGAATCAGTTTTGCTTTAAATGGCATATTCAAGATTTGGGGGGGGGGGAGAAATTTTTAGAAAGTGTAAAATTCTACAGATTGTTATGATATATTATACTCAAGACTGCTTCCAATGCTTCTGTGGCTTTTGTCAGCAAATGCTTATCCAGACACTTAGGTTTCCAATCTGACAGTTCAGGGATGATCATAAGGCCTGCCCTCCCATTTCACATATCTAGGCATTCCTTCATATAATATGTTATGCCCCAAAGCTGTTATCTTAGGGAGTCCACTCCTAGATTCTCAAGAGCCTTTGTAACAAGGAAGTTGGAAGAGATGTGGTGAGTTTCCCACACATTGCATCCCAGCTTGCCTTTGAAAAGGGATCAAATGCCTTTCATTGATCCACTATTTAGACTACATATTACTGGTTTTTGCTCAGAGATTAAGTTATACAGTACACCTGGGCTTCTAAAACTTCATTGTTAACCACATACTTACTCCCTTGAATTTTGTATTACCTATTGTGTGAAATAGTTATAAATTGCTTTTTAACTTCAAAACTTAGTGGGTTAAACATCAAACATATCTCAGTTTTGTCAGCCAGGAATCTGGAATCTGGGAGCAACTTAGCTTGCTGCTGTCTGGAACTGTTTGTCAACTTGCTGTACCAATTGGGACATTCTCTGCATTCTGCAAATCCTCGGTATTCCACCAAAGTTGATAGGGATATGATTTTTAAAAAAGTGTTCACTGTGTTTCTCTGATAACAGAACAGGAAATACATAATTAATTGAACATCATAACTTGAAAACTCTTGAGTCAGTGGTTTACTATCCTTGAGGTAACGATTTTAAAGAACCATTATGAGTGGAGGCTCAAGAAGGCACTGGAAAGTTCTGCCTCTGGGTCTCTCTGAGCAAGCTTACAAGCCCTTGACTGGGGCAGCTGCATATACCCTGCCTAGTCAGCAACAGAGTACCTGCTTCCCTTCAGGTGATGGATAAAAATGGCCTATTGGCCAAGGTGAAACTAGTGGATCGATACAAGTAAGGCAGGGAAAAAGACTTTCTAAGAAAAATGATTCACTTGCCCCGTCCTCCAAAGTAATTAGCAATGGAAGTAGCTTTTTAAAAAAATATAACTTTGAGTAACTCAAGAGAAAATTGTTTTCCCTTGTCATCTACATTCAGTTATTTACCATATTTTGTCATTTATCCAAAATACCTTATTTTTGTTCTCTGTTTTCATTCTTCATCCAAGTCAGATATTTTTAACATCTCACCTGGGAAACCTATAGTTTTACAATCCATCTTTCTTGCTACCCCCAGGGGCTAGGTTTCTAAAGCAAAGTCCTAACGATGTCAACTTTAAAAGGTTTCTGTGATTCCTTGTTTTCAGGATCTTTTGTAGTTTTATCTTTAACATTCCTAGGATCCAAATGCCTCAGGCTTTGTTTCTTTACAGATTTAGTCTCCTTGTCCCCAATCCTTGAACACTTTTGCCATTTCTGCCTCCTAAAATTTCTTTCTTCTATGCTTGCTTCAAATGTCCTCTTTCTACTAAGTTTTTTTTTCACCTACTACCACTTTGAATTAAGCTTCTTTGTGCTCAGTATATTATAGGTTTTACCTCTAATAGTTTTGTTCCTTTATGTCTTCCTTTCCTTGTTTTGAACTTTTGGGGATGGTTAATTACTCTTTGTGTTCCTTGCAGTGCATTGAACATACTGCATTTTTAATTTTAATATAGCAACTGGATTTTCATTTATCTTCTAGCTAGTTAAGAGAGAATAATCAGAGGTATGCAGAAATGGGGAGGGGTGGAGAACAGAAATAGGAGAAGAGTAATTGAAGGAAAGAACTGGCTTCTGTTAAAAAAACGGCAGCTGAAAATTATAATTTGTCAAATTTCATTCACTAATGAGTGATATATAAATTGAACTGGGCTCTCAGTTCTCTCACTGAACTGGGACAATTCCTTCTGAGTCACCAGGAACAAACAGGAAAAGCATTCTTCAAGGTATAGAATGAATATGAACTGAGCTTTTAGATTTGAGACTCTAGTATGTAGCCTAAATGAATCCTAATAAAAATTCAACAATAAATACCTTATTTGTTTTATACACTAGAGAGAGAGTGGTGCACAAACCATCACCTCCGTCCTCATTGAGCTTACATTCTAGTGCACTAGTTGACATTAAACAGCTCTCAGGGTTGAACCTGAAATGGCCCTAGTGGCCTGCCTATGGGACTGATTGGAGGACTGTGAGATTTCCAGGCCTGACCTGACCCAGGACAATTTTTGCCTCCTGAAGTTTTTGAATTTTTCACTGACAGTGTCTATGAAGTATTCCCAATAGGGGAAGTTCCTGGAAATATGAATCCTAAGGCCAGAAGAAACAGGTGAGTTATCTGAGTAAGAAATTGAAGGTCAAGAGGATCCGACAAATAGCCAGTAAATCTTCAGTGATTCAGGCAGTCCTGACAGCCCAAACTGCAAGACTCTACCCCATGCGGGGGATTTTGGTGTCAGAAGAGTTTCCATTTGGCACTAACTCCAGGAACTAAATATTTGCTTAGGAATTTTGCACTCTGACTCCCTTTCATGGGGCTGGGAGACACTAGACTATAGCTACCTGAAGTCTAAAGGCTCCTGCTAAAACAAGCTACTCACCTTGTCTCCAATCATGCCAGCCCAGAGTGTGGTATATGCTTTTGCTCAGGGTGCTCCCTTGATCTGCAATGTTCTCCCTTTACTCCATATACATATATGCATACCCTTCTGAAGCAATACTTTGACCAAGATAGGAAAATAAAGTGATCATGTAGAATTTACCATACTGTAATCGGTCATTGACCTATATGATTGATAAATTTTCTATTTGATTTCCTTTGGTCACTGCTTCAAACTTTTCATATTCTTTCTACCAAATGTAAGTAGAGCAGACAATGATAAATGTGTGGGAAGAGGATAAGCTTTAGAATCAGACTGGGTTACAAATCCTAGCTCTCATAAAAGCATTCTGACTGTAGTCAAGACATTTAACATACATTTGAAAAGATGTGAACCTATATTCCTAACATATATACAGGGATGCAAACCAATGTTCCCTCAAAAATAAAAAGTAATTTAACTGCTCTGAAGCTTAATTTCATTTGTTACATTGGGAATAATACTACCTATTTTATAAGGATTATTATGAGCCTTCAATGAGGTTTATTTAAATTAGTACATAAGGAGAGTGATCAATTAATGTTACCTAAGACAGGTGGGAACAAGAAAATAGAGGAGTAAAATACATTAAATAAGAGGTTGAATTAAAAAATGTATTTGTAAGTATCTATGTTAGTTACTGTGATGGATACAAAAATGTTGCTTCCATTTTTAATGAAGCTATAATTTGAATTAAATTATTAAATTATTTGATTTTTAATTATTAAATCATTTGATTTTGGCAATGCAAGTCAATAAAATCACTTCATCATTCATAACATTTCTGTTTACAAAGACCTGTGAGTCAGCAAGGATTGTAGCTTTTGATAACACCATAATATTATAGCAATAAAGCAAAATATAATTTAACTTACAACCCTGGTGTACTGTAGCACCTAGGCTTCCTTCCCAAGATTTCCTCACTGGATGCCTAATTTTCAGTTATAGGATGATGGATAGATTCATCAACATCTTCCTATGCCAACTAGTAGCTGCCAATTATTCCCAATTTACAGAAGGGGAACAGGTTTAAAAATGTCAGGTGCCAAGAATTAGGACAGGAGTTTAATTTAGAATCACTTCATTTAAGGCTCTTCACACTAGTCACAGAGAGGTGACCTCCACCCCACCCCCTTTTTCTAAAGAGTAGGAGTGATGGGAAAGCTTCAAAATCTTCGATGAGCTCTGTATCTGGAGTTGTTCCCCTACCTTTACTGTTGGCCTTGGACCTTCCCTCTTTTCCTGTCTTTACCTGCCACTCCCACCCTTCTCCTCAATGCTTTAGGCCCATCTTAGTTCTCATTTAAAGATTTTCTGTATCTGGAAGGGTCATTTACTGGAGTAATGTGTATTGAGCGCCGACCATGACACATACCCAACATGTGAATGGTGCCAGCAGTACAATTGAGACCTTCTATGAAGCACGAACCACAAATCCCATTTATCTTTTTCTGCCTCTCCTGGAAATTTTAGCCTTGACGTTAACGCCACAATTTCCACTCTTTTAGCACACGTTTAGTTTTAACTATCTAAGACTGCAGCCCTGAGGCACCCAAAGGCACCAGTTCCATTACCCAGGCCAGACCAACCAAAATTCCAGTCCGAAATTTCCGGAAAAAGAATAAAAATAAAAAATGGCATTTCCAGGGTGTTCCCTAAAACCAACTTCCGTCCATCCCGCACAAACGTGAAGAATCACCCGTAGGCGAGGCCTTGTCAAAATTCAGGGATGCCGTCCTATGTCTACTTTCCCAGTAAGACTTGAAATTTTTGATTATCAAAGGGCCAGATTAAAAAAAAAAAACAACGGTTGTTATGACAACGAAACCGGTCTGAAAATTCAGCTTGCGCGAACGCCTCGTTTAGCCAATGACAGAGCGCGCCGTGCGTAGAGCCGTCCAATGGGGCGCGAGCGGCGCGGTATTTGAATCCTGAAAAAGGCGACGACGCCAGGAGCCGCGGCGGTGCGGGCCGGCAGTCGGGCCTAACGGCGCCGCAGTGGCTTGTGCCCTCCCGTTCCGGTTCGCGTCCTCTCCGGGCCGGACTGGCTCTCTCGCCTGCCGCGTCCCTCATGGCGCTGCTCCGACGCCCGACGGTGAGTGGGCCCGGCGGCCCTCTAGTGCTGGCGCGGTTTTAGGCCGCGCAGCCCTTTCACCTCCTCTAGCTTTTCTCGTTTCTTCTCTGCTTCTTCTCTACCGGCGCTGCTTCCTCCCGGACGCCGGCCTCCCCCGCGCCCCGGGCCCTAGGCTAGGCTTGGCTTCTCCCGCCGCTGCCGCGGTTGGGCTCTGCGGTCGCCGCTTGAGCTCCAAACCCCAACCTGTCTGGGGCGGGGCAGGCGTCGGAAAGCTCTTCCGCGGTGGCGTCTGTCTAGCGGGCTTCCCAAGCCCTGGGCCTAGACCCCTCTCAACCCCCCAGGACCTTGCCTTGTTAGCGGCCTAAATGCAAGTGCTTGGGACGTCCCCCCTTTTTTTCACACTCCTTGCCAATTAAGGGATCCATGTAGGGGTAGGAAGAACTAGAAGAAATTCTGCAGTGTTCTGAATGTTTGCTCAAACAACAGCCGCAGCTGTTTTTCAGATTATTTTCACACTTGGCTTTATATGAGTTTCCCATCTATTTTGGCACACGAAGTTTTCCAGGCTAAGTTCACTAACTTATTGGTTTGTCCTTTAAAAAATTAATTTTTTTACTGAAGTGTAAATAGAGACTTTGCATATGATTCCAAGCAATATGGCAGACTGAGAGAGAATGGTCCAAATTCACTTCATCTATGCAAAAATCAAACTGTTATGGTGTTTTCGATATTCCCCTCCTCCTCCTCCTTCCCCACCTTTGCTTGAATTTTGTACCTGGATCTACCTTTCCTTTTCTGACACATAGAGGGCCCTGACACACCTGAATTCCATCCCCCTGTTTAGAAGGCAAGTTAAAGCCAATTTTCCCTTGCAGGTGGATTTGCGTGTAGTCCAGGTTCCAAACCATAAGCATTAAACTTTAACTCTTTCACTTTTGAAAATTGACAGTTACTGCTGAAAAATTGAACAGTGTGACTTTTGAGAATCCTAGTAAATTGAATACATTCCTTGTTTAATTCCTATCCTTAATGTGGATATAAGTCAAATTGACAAGTAATTTATGTCTATCCCATAAATTCTTTGTCATAGTCTTTCTAGTTAAGGGAGAGTTGAGTTTTCCCTGTCTTTCTATACAAGTAGGTCTATTCAAACGCCCTGTTAGGAGAGTTTTTAGGATTAGAACTTCCACTTCTCAGGGATAGAACATGTTATTTCTTTTTCATGAAATGTTTATCACTTCTATAAAATAACATTTTAAATAAATCGCTTTTCTGGGCTCCCAGGTGGCGCAGCAGTTAAGTGCTGCGCTGTGGAGCTGTTGGCAGCGGTGACGCGAGTTCAACACCTGTCCGGGGAGATTCCCACATGGTGCGGCAGACCTCTCCTGCCTCGCCCGCTGCTCCCCTCAGCAGTGTATTTCCCGAGATCTGCCTGTTCTGCTCCCCACTCTGTCTCTGGTGAACCCTCTCACCGCCCCATGCCTCTGGCCTGTACCCCAGCTTGCATACACAAATAAATAAATTAAAAAAAAATAAAATAAATTGCTTTTCTTAGCAAATTTTGTTTCTAAGCACATTCTATCTAAAGCTAATTAAGGTGAACTAACAAATTTTTATTTTATACAATTTCCAACTCTTAATTTGAGAGTAAAACTACTTTACCCAAGAAAATTATTTCCTTTCTGAGTGTTCTTAATATGAAAGAGTACATGCCGTGGCAACCTCATTTTATTTATTTTTTAATTTTTAAAATTAGAAAAACTAAATTAGAAATGAACAAAGCCAGATTTCTTTTCAGAATCAAAATGCAGAACAAATGGAAAAATTATGAAATTTAACTTCACAAGTTTGCACCTCCACAAATAATGCAACCAAGTTTTATACTTTTTTTAAAGATTTATTTATTTATGCATACAAGCTGGGGTACAGGCCAGAGTTGTGGGGCGGCAAGAGGGTTCACCAGAGACAGAGTAGGGAGCAGAACAGGCAGATGGACGGAAATACAGTGCTGAGGGGAGCAGTGGGTAAGGCAGGAGAGGTCTGTGGTGCCATGTGGGAATCTCCCAGGTGTAGAACTCATGTTGCCGCTGCCGACAGCGCCACAGCGCAGCTCTTAGCCGCTGCACCACCAGGGAGGCCCCAAGTTTTATACTTCTAACAGCCTTTCTCTATTGCAGTGCCAACTTTTATCTTCATTCCCAGTTATGCTAATTTCATTGCAATTTTAAAAAACAACACCTTCCCTTTTAGTGTCAGAAGTTACTATTTAACTTATCCCCTCCACTACTCAGCAAACTACAGAGAGGTTGGAGTATAGTATGACCAGCACAGTCTAATATAATTCATGAGGACCACTTGATCCATACATGAATCTGTAATGGCAATCTCATTTTAAAAGATGGTATCGCTAAAAGATCATATCTACAGGAATCCCTCTGTAAGGACCAAAGTTAGGTTTTAAACACCTGTTTCTTAAACAGTCAGACCTGTTAGAGCTTTTTAATAGTGTATCTTAATTGCACTTGTTACTAATCTCTGTAAAGGAGCATTTAAAAATAGATGCCTTTAATATATAGCAATCTAATGACATAGGTGTTATATGTGAATCACTAGTCTGGGAAGCTATTAGTGGAATTTTTTTAAGATAAGGTAGATAAGTGATTTGCCTAATTTAGAATGTTATCACAAAAAGTGTTTTTAAATTTCCTAAAATACATCTTGCCTCCTTTCTAAATGGATCCCAACATCTTTCCCCAGGCAATTCTGAATTTGGGTATCTGACATTAGGGAAATATTTTAAGTCATCTCAACTCTTCATTATTATTTTTTTTTAGGTTTCCTCTGATTTGGAGAATATTGACACAGGAGTTAATTCTAAAGCTAAGAGTCATGTGACTATCAGGCGGGCAGTTTTAGAAGAAATTGGAAATAGAGTTTCAACAAGAGCAACGCAAGTAGCTAAGGTAACAGCCAGGGACTATATGGGACTATTTCTGTAAAGCATCGAGGGGTAACACTGGCTGTCTTGCCCTACTTATATTTCTTTTTTCCTTGTAGAAAGCTCAGAACACCAAAGTGCCTGTTCAACCCACCAAAATTACAAATGTCAACAAACAACTGAAACCTACTGCTTCTGTGAAACCAGTACAAATGGAAATGTTGGCTCCAAAGGTAGGAAGTTCTGATTCACAAAAATACTACATGAAGTAGATGGTTGTGGGCTAGACTGGCAGGGTGCTTTCATTATCACTGCAACTTTTGAAAATTCATAGCTAGAGCTCTACTTTGAAACAACAGTGTAGGAAATGAACATACCTTTTTAGTTATGGTATGTTAATTTAATGAACAACTAAGTTAATTACCTTAATACCCAAATAAATGTTGTGATCTCAGAGTGAAATTCAGTGGTTTTATTTAAATAATCCACTATCAGGGCCTCTCTGGTGGCGCAACGTGTTAAGCACAGCACTATGAAGCTACCCAGAGCCACTGCAGGACGAGTTCGATACCTGGCCAGGGAGATTCCCACATGGCGCAGCAAACTTCTCCTGCCTTGCCTGCTGCTCCTCTCAGCAGTGTACTTCAGTCGGTCTACCTGTTCTGCTCCCCACTCTGTGAATCCTCTTACCACCCTACACTTCTGGCCTGCATGCCAGCTCTTGTACGCATAAATAAATAAATCTTTTAAAAAAAAATCCACTATCAGAATGAACTTGTTCATGAAGTCTATGGAAACTCACAATTCTGAGACGCACACTCATGTAAGAATAAGGTAATGCCAGAATTCTGTATTGATAAATTGTAGTCTCTGTGACTGGTTAGCTTAATTGGAGCTAGAATGCTAATGGACTCATGTCTTGTTCACCTTCTACTTGTTCAAATTCATGCATGTTCTCATTCATAGACTGCTTACATTAGTGTAATTTTATGAGCCAGGCACTGTTGTGGTAACTGAGAATATAGTAGCTATCTCAATCTAGTTAGGAAGAAAAAAAAGTATGTTTGAAATTTTTGAAGTAAAAATTAGACATATTCAAGAAATATATAGAGAAAGCATATACTATACACATCTAGGTGTAGTAAGACTGATAAAGAGCTACTTTGTCATCTGGAAACTTATTGAGGAGAGGCATAAGGACCTGAAAATTAGTAATCCTAAGAAATGACACTAGATACCCCTGGGCAATTAATGTCAAATGATGGGGGGTACATAGAAGGCTGTCCTTCAGAAAGTATGCCTAAAGGAGGGAGAGAACACTGAAGGATGAGTGGTCAGGGCAACTTTCATGCAATAAGTGGGATTTTTGAATTTAGGGAGAAGCTGTATGACAGAGCACCTTATTTTTCTTTTTAACTAAATTTATTTTCTTACATTTGTTGTTCATTTTTGTACAGTATTTGATTTCTCCCCTTAGGTATAGTCTCTGTTGTTCTCCCACCACCATAGACCCATTTGCTGTTCCCTCCCCTATTTTGACCTCTTTCCATCTCCCACTATATGCCTCAGATCTATGGTCAGCTTGTAAGTTTTGTCTTTTTCCTGGCCCTTTCTTTGGTTACTCCATATTCCTCATGTAAGTGAAACCACCCAATATTTATCTTTTCCTTCTGACTTATTTTTCTTAGCATAATCCCTGGCATAAAATGTCATGAGTTTATCTTTTGATTACTGAGTAGTATTCCATTGTGTATATATACCACATCTTCTTGATCCATTCATCTGTCTTGGGCATTTGAGTTGTTTCCATATCTTGTGCTGCAGTAAACATGGGATTGCATGTTTCTGAAAAAGCACTTTATTTTGGAACAAAGCAGGCAATAAGAATCAAGGAATCCAAGTGGAAACAGACCTAAAATCATGTCCTTTGGGCAAAGAGTCAGCAAGTCAAAATTGGGTTGGAAACGTTTTGAGGAAGCAGAAGATAAAGTTGGGAAGAGGATTGTAATTGGAGTTGAAGACCCTGGAATTTGGATTTTATCCGATTGGGCAGTAAGGAAATTTTTGACGAGAAATGAAAGCAGTGTGAGTGATCATGCAAGGGACATAAATTAGGAGGTATTGAATTGTTCAAAGAAGAACTGATGAGGGTCTTGAACTCTTCAGATCTCCCCTAAGCACTCATCCATACACCATTATCTATGGTAATGTAATATCAGAAGAAATGTCAAATGTGATGGGATGTAGCAGAACTTCTCTCAGGGACATCCTCCTACATTTAGAAGGAAACCTGAAGGTATGTTGTTTGGAGTGCAGGAATGAGTATTGAAGAAGCCATTAATGGAAATAAATAAGTAGGAGTCAAGAAAGGGAGCTAGCTTTGGAGAAGGTGGCTCATTTGGCTTTAGATTTGATGAGGGAGCAGAAGAGGGACTTCCACTGGAAAATGAAGTTGGAAATATGCAGTGACTACTGAAGGATAGGGGGAGACTTGCAGGCCTTCTCCATAGAAATGCTGTTTGTAAGCATGTTGCTGTTTATAAGATAGGAGAGAAAAGCTTCAAGAAGAGCTCAGGACAAATACTCAAGAATGATCATCATTTAATAGGCCTCTCCTTGGAAGTTTCTAGTGATCTCCTAAATGCCAAAACCAAAGGTAACTTTTCAGACTTCCCTCTCTTGACCATTATGCAGCATTTTGTATGGGTGAGCATTTGAATGTGCTTCCTCCCACATTTCAGGATAGTTATTTGGCAGTATATTTCAAATGATTATTGTCCATACCCAGTAAGTCTGTTTTAAAAATTTATCCTAAGAAACTTACCAGAGGGACAGCTGAGAACTTTTAAAAGTGCTGCAATGAATATCTCTTTTATAGTAGTAAATATTCAATGTTATAGGGTCACTTTAAACCATTTAATGAAATGCTGTGGAACCATAAATATCATGTTTTGGTGGAATATTAAAGATGTCAAAATACATGTTAGTGGAAATATGGTTATAACAGTAAATAATTAAACCCCACATTTACTTTTATTATTATTACTTTTTAAAGATTTATTTATTTATGCATACAAGCTGGGGTACAGGCCAGAGGTGTGGGGTGGCGAGAGGCTTCACCAGAGACAGAGTAGGGAGCAGAACAGGTAGATCAGAAATACACTGCTGAGGAGAGCAGTGGGCAAGGCAGGAGAGGTCGGCCGCACCATGTGGGATTCTCCCTGCCTGGGTGTCGAACTCGCATCACTGCTGCTGACAGCTCCACAGTGCAGCGCTTAACCGCTGCACCACCAGGGAGGACCATATTATTATTATTTTTTAAAAGATTTATTTATTTATGCATATAATGCCGGGGTGAAGGCCAGAGTTGTGGGGTGGTGAGAGGACTCACCAGAGACAGTGGGGAGCAGAACAGGCAGATCGACCGAAGTACACTGCTGAGGGGAGTAGCGGGCGAGGCAGGAGAGGTCTGCCACGTGAGACTCTCCCTGGCTGGGGATAGAACTCGGGCTTCAGTGGCTCTGGATAGCTTCATAGTGCTGTGCTGAACCCATTGCCCCACCAAGGAGGCCTCCTACATTTACTTTTAAAGAATGCATTTATATACAAAATATTAATAGTGGTTTGCTTGCATTATGGTGGGTTTACAATTGGTTTATATTTTCTTCCTTAAAATTTTCAGGCTTTTCACCATAGGTACGTATTACTACTTTAATCAGAGGTAGAGAAAAATGGAAAAAAAGATTTATGAACAAAACAAAGGGTAAATTTCCTTCTGTAACCTCCACAATTCCATTATTTCTGGGTTCTCTTTACTTTACATGTCCGTGGCCGACTCCTTTTTCTCTAGCTTCCTTCCAGATTTGAGGCCATTGTGTTTCAGATAGAGAATAATGAATGTGTAGCTCACTTCATTTAAAAATCACTTACATGGGTGAAATGAGCTTGTTTTAGAAGACAGTAGGGATTAATAAACACTATTTCCTATTCAAATACACTTTGTGATACATAGTATAGAAGAAATGGTTAAATCCACAGTTTGGAGGAAGCCCCACCTCCAGGCAGGTGAGCCAGGCTGCTTCCTTGTCTCTAGCTTTTACTTTGTCACGTGTTCTGTCTGCAGAGTCATTGCTGCTCCTTTACCGCCAGTCCTTACGGGTGTGGGAATGCCAGTTGAGCACAGGGATTTTAGCAACTCTGGTCCTCCTGGAAAGCTTGTCACATCAACTACACATCTGTGACAGCAGATGTTCCCAGACTTTTGTAACTGAATTCATACTTTTCCCTCTGTAAAACTGGATGGCAGGGCTTTCTTTGTAGCAGATAAGCAACTGAATCACAACAGGCCTTGGCTGAGATCTTGAAAGGGTTCCAGCCATTCACAGGTATTTGCAGAAGTTTATTATACTGCATTTTTGGGGAAAAAACTTGTTCTTTGCTTTGAATAAGCCTAAGCTGTCCTCAAGTAGCTCCCAATCAACGACTTGAGTAAAAGTGTGTGTTAAAATGCACTGTAGAGCCTCCCTGGTGATGCAACGGATTAAGTGCAGCACTATGAAGCAACCCAGAGCCACTGCAGCATGAGTTTGATCCCCAGCCAGGGAGCTTCCCATATGGCGCAGCTGACCTCTCCTGTCTCACCTGCTGCTCCCCTCAGCAGTGTACTTCGGTCAATCTGCCTATTCTGCTCCCCACTCTGACTCTGCTGAGTCCTTTCACTGCCCTGCATTTCTGGCCTATACCCCAGCTTGTATGCAAAAATAAATAAATCTTTAAAAAAAAATAAAATGCACTGTAACAGAGGTAGATGCAAACTTAGGAGATGTGCTAGGGAGTAGCAGCTAGAAATTTGGATGAAGTTTTAGATACATAGATTTGATTTAAACACTAAATTCAGTGATAGTCATTATTCAAGTATAAGACTGTTTTATGTATGGCCTTACATTCCCCAATACAAAAGATTAATGTAGCTGTTTACAATTTTAAAAAATGCTTTTTATTTTTTTTTATTTTTATTTATTTATTTTTTTAGTAAGGACACTGGTTGTAGGATTTAGGGTCTACCTGGATAATCCAGGTTGATCTCAAGTTCTGTAACTTACTAACATCTGCAAAAAGCCTTTTCCCAAATAAGGTCATACATACAGGCTTCAAATATTTGGATACCAATCTATCTCTTTAGGGGCCACCATACCACCAACTACAAAGTATATATGAAAAAAATAGTTGACAATTGCTGAAGCAGGTGATGTGTACATTGGGGTTTGTTATACTATTCCCTCTGTTTGCATTTGCTAGAGATTTTCCATTAAAAAATATTTTTTTCCTCTACTATCCTTATATTCCCTTCTCCCTTCTTAACATCTGAGCCCTCATGGTGTTTATTGATGTCCACTGGTTTTTGAAAGCATTTTACATTATTGAATCATTTGCTATGTAAATTTGTAGTAGTTGTTTTTAGCTTTCTAACTTACTTTACTACAAATAATTGTCTCAAATTCCCTCCATTTTTTGTTGAAAGCGGATGTATTTAATCTTTTTTTATGGCTGAATAGTTCTCTATAATGTGGCTATATCACCTCTTCTTAATCCAGTCATCCACTGATGGACAATAAATAGGCTTCCATGTCCTAGCTATTGTAATAATGCTTCTAGTATTCTAAGTGTACTAGCATTGTAAATAATGCTGCTATGAACCCTATGTGGGACATACGGTTTCTTTGTATTGATAGTTTCATATTCTTTGGATAGATTCTCAGGAATGGGATTGCTGGGTTGTACAATATTTCCATTTTTAGTGTTTTTTTTTTAACTTTTTTTTTTTTTTAAGATTTATTTATACATACAGCTGGGGTACAGGCCAGAGGTGTGGAGCAGCGAGAGGCTTCACCAGAGACAGAGTGGGGAGCAGAACAGGCAGATCAGAAATACACTGCTGAGGGGAGCAGCGGGCGAGGCAGGAGAGGTCTGCCGCACCATGTGGGATTCTCCCCGGCCGGGCGTCAAACTCGCGTCGCCGCTGCCGACAGCTCCACAGCACAGCGCTTAACTGCTGCGCCACCAGGGAGGCCCTTTAGTGTTTTTTTTTTAAAGTTTTATTCTATTTATGCATACAAGAGCTGGGGTATAGACCAGAGGTGAGGAGGTGGGGGGTGAAGAGGATTCACCAGAGACAGAGTGGGGAGCAGAACCGGCAGATTAACTGAAATACACTGCTGAGGTGAGCAGAGAGCGAGACGAGAGGTCTGCTGTGCCGTGTGGGTCAGCTCTCTGGCTGGGGATTAAGCTTGTGCTGCGGTGGCTACAGATAGCTTCATAGTGCTGAGACTTAACCCCTTGCACCACCAGGGAGGCCCCCATTTTTAGTGCTTTAAGGTAGTTCCAGATTGCTTCCATAGTTGTTCTGCCAGTTTACACGCCTTACAATGTAATAGGGTACCTTTCTCCACATCTTCTGTTAGCACTTGTAGGTCTTTTTAACATGTGCCGTTCTCACAGATGTGAAATGGTATCTCATTGTGCTTTAAACCTGCATCTCTCTAATTGAAGTGATGATAAAGATTTTTTCTATGTCCATTGACCTTCTAGATCTTCTCTTTGGTGAATTGTCCATATAGCCTGCCCTTTCTGAGAAAACTCCATATTGTTTTCCACAGGGGCTGGACCAGTGTACATTCCCACCAATAATATGGGAGGGTTCCATTTTCTCCACACCCTTACCAACATTTGTTGTTTTTGGTCTTTTTTGATATAGGTCATTCTCACTGGGGTGAGGTAATATTTCCTGTGGTTTTCATTTGCATGTCCCTGATAAGTGATGGTGAACATTTTTTCTATGCCTATAGGGCATTTATATTTCTTTGGATAAGTGTCTATTTAGCTTTTTACCCATTTTTTGATTGGGTTCTTTGCTGTCTATTGAATCATGATTTATTTGTATATCTTGGATATTAATGCACACCATACATCTGACAAGTGAGTAAATATTGTCTCCCATTTGGTGGGATATCTTTTCATTTTAATGATAGTTTTTTTTTGCTGTGCAGAGCTTTTTAGTTTGATGTAGTTTATTTTTGCTTTTTATTTTCTTTTCTGTTGGATTATGTCCCCAAAGGCCAACATCATGAAATGGTTTGCCTGTGTTTTCTGGTCTTACGTCCAACCCTTTAATCCATTTTGAATTATTCTGACTGGTATGAGTGATCTAGTTTCATTGTTATGCATGTCACTGACCAGTTTTCTAGCATCATTTGTTGAAGACACTGTCCTTTCTCCATTGTATACTCCTGGCTCCTTTGTAATAGATTAACTGCTCATATAAATATGAGTTTATTTATGGACTGAAATTCTATTCCATTGGTCTATGTGTCTTTTTTATTCCAGTACTATACTGTTTGGATTACTATGGCCTTGTACTGTAGTGTGAAGTCTGGCAGTGATATCTCTATTGCTCTTCTTGTTTGTCAAAATCACTTTGGCTAGTAAGGGTTTCTTGTAGTTCCATGTAAGTTTCAATAATGTTTGCTCTAGTTCTTTCCTTTTTTTATTTAAAGATTTATTTTTATTTATTTATGCATGCAAGAACTGGGATGTAGGCCAGAGGTGTGGGGTTGGGGGGATGTGGGGATTCATTAGAGACAGAGTGGGGAGCAGAACAGGCAGATCTACTGAAATATACTGCTGAGGGGAGCAGCAGGCGAGATGGGTCTGCTGCTCCTGTGGGTCAGCTCCCTGGTAGGGGATAGAACTTGTGCTGCAGTGGCTGGAGACAGGTTGATAGTGCTAAGACTTTAACCTCTGCGCCACCAGGGAGGCTCCTGTTTGCTCTATTTCTTAAAAGAATTCCATTGAAATTTTGATAGGGTTTGCTTTGAATCTCTATATTACTTTAGCTAAGATGGACATTTTGACAATGTTAATTCTCCAATCCATGTGCATGGAATATCAATTTCCTTGCATCTTCTATTTCATTTAGTCATGTCTTGTAGTCATTGACTAGAACATTCACCTCTTGTTTTTGTTCCTAGGGATGTGATATTTTCTGTTTTTTTTAAAAGATTTTTTATTTTTGCATACAAGAGCTGGGGTATAGGCCAGAGGTAGCAGGGTGTGAGAGGATTCACCAGAAACAGAGTGGGGAGCAGAACAGGCAGACTGACTGAAATACACTGCTGGGTGAAACAGGAGAGGTCTGCTGTGCCATGTGGGAAGCTCCCTGGCTGGGTATTGAACTAGTGCTGCAGTGGCTCTTGATAGCGTCATAGTGCTGAGATTTAACTCCTTGCACCACCAGGGAGGCCCATGATTTAATACTTTTAGATGCAACTATTAATGAGATTGTTTTCTTGATTTCTTTCTCTTCTAGTTAGTTATTTGCAAATAGGAATACAATAGTCTTTTGTATATTGATTTTGTAGCTCGCCACTGTACTGTATTGATATTGTTTCTATTCATTTTTAGTGGAGTCTTTAGATTTTTCTCTCTATATAATCATGTCATTTGCAAATAATGATAGATTTGCTTCTTTTCCAATTTGGGTTCCATTCATATCTTTATTTTGCCCAATTGCTCTAGCTACAACTTCCTACCCTGTGTTGAATACTAGTGTTGAGAGTGGACACCCTTGTTACACACCTATCTAAGAGGAAAAGCTTTGTTTCTCACTTTTGCTTATGATATCAGCTGTGGATTTATGATAGATGGTCTATATTATGTTGAGATCTGTTCCTTCTAACTTTTTACTAAGAGTATCATAAATGGGTGCTGAATCTTGTCAAATGCTTTCTCTTCATGTACTGATGGGATCGTAAGATTTGTCTTTCCTTTTGGTAATACAGTGAATTACATCGATGGATTAGCCTATGGTGAACCATCCTTGCACCCCAGGAATAAATCTCACTTGGTCATGATGTATGATTCTTTAAACGTATTGTTTAATTTTGGTTTGCTAAGAGTTCATTGAGGATGTTTGCATCTGTTTCACTGGGAATATTGTCTAGTTCTTTTTTTTTGTGATGTCTTTTTGTCCTTTTGTTAACAGTGATAGTGGCTTCATAAAATGAGTTTTGAAGCTTTTTCCAATCTTCAATTTTTTGAAAGAGTCTAAGGAATATAGGTATTTTATCTTTGAAGGTTTGGTGGAACTCATTAGTAAAATCATTTGGTCCTGGGCTTTTGTTTAGGTGGGAGATTTTTGATTATTGTTTCAATTTCCTTGCTTGTCATTGATCTGTTCAGGTTTCCTATTTCTTCCTGATTCAGCCCTAGGAGGCTGGAATCCTTATAAAAATTTGTCTATTTCTTACAGATTTTATAATTCATTGACATAAAGATGTTCTAAATAAGTAGTCTCTTATGATCCTTTGTATTTCTGAGGCGTTGGAACTTCTCTTTTATTTCTGATTCTATTTATTAGAGTTTTCTCCTTGTTTTCTTAGGAAATTAGCTACAGGCTTATCTATTTTATTTTTTTCAAAGAATCAGCTTTTAGTTTTGGTTTTTGAATTGTCTTTTTGAATTCTAGTTCATTGATTGCCACTCTAAATTTTCCTCATTTCCTTCCTTCTATGGCCTTTGGTTTCAATTGTTATTCTTTATTTTTTTAAAGATTTATTTATTTATTTATGCATACAAGAGCTGGGGTATAGGCCAGAGGTTTGTGTGAGAGGATTCACTAGAGACAGTGGGGAGCAGAATGGGCAGATTGACTGGAATACACTGCTGAGAAGAGCAGCAGGTGAGACAGGAGAGGTCTGCTGCTCCATGTGGTTCAGCTTCCTGGCTGGGGATCGAACTCATGCTACAGTGGCTGCAGATAGCTTCTCAGGCTGACACTTAACCCCATGTGCCACCAGCGATGCCCTATTTTTTCTTCTTTAACTAGTTCATCAAGTATAAGGTTTGATTGGTTTCATTTGTTCTTCTTTAGTTCATCAAGTATAAGTTTTAATTACTTATTTGATCTTTTTCTTGTTTCTTGATGTGGGCTGACAGCCCTGCCACTGGTGTCTTCTACTCCAGACCACAACCCCCAGTACCTCTGAGAATTGCTTTTGCTGTACCCCAGATGTTCATGTTTTCGTTTTCATTTGTCTCTAGGTATTTTAAATTTTTTTATTCATTAACCCAATAGTTACTCAGTAGTGTCTGAGGAACCACCACACAGTTTTCCATAGTTGGACCAGTTTGCATTCCCACCAGAAGTGTAGGAGAGTTCCTTTATCTCCGCCTCGTGGCCAACATTTGTTGTTGCTAGTTTTTTTAAATATGTGCCATTCTCACCGGTGTAAGGTGGTATCTCATTGTGGTTTTGATTTGCATTTCCCTGATTGAGGGATGCTGAACATTTTTTTCATATGCATGTTGGCCATTTGCATTTACTCTTTGCAGAAGTATCTTTTAAGTTCTTCTGCCCATTTTTGACTGGATTGTTTACTTTGTTTTTGTTGAGTCGTGAGTTCTTTGTATATCTTTGTGATCAGTCCCTTATCAGTTGTGTGGAGTGCAAAAATTTTCTCCTAGTCAGTAGGGTATCTCTGTTTTGGTTAATGTCTCTTTTGCTGTACAAAAGCTTTTTAGTTTGATGTAATCCCAGCTGTCTGTCTTTTCTTTCACTTTCTTTGCTTTGGGGGATCAGTCTTTAAAGATGTTACTGAGATGTATGTCATGTAGTGTTTTACCTATGTTTTCTTCTCTATATTTTATGGCTTCAGTCTTACGTTATTCTTTCATCCGTTTTGAGTGATTTTTGTGCATGGTGTGAGATAGTGGTCTAGTTTCATTCTTTTGTTTATGGTGGTCCAGTTTTCCTAGCACCATTTATTGAACAAACTGTCCTTGTTCCATTGCATATTCTTTGCTCCTTTGTCAAAGATCAGTTGTCCATATATGTCTGGCTTTATTTCTGGGCTTTCTATTTGGTTCCATTGGTCTGTGTATGTTTTTGTTCCAGTACCATACTGTTTTAATTATGGCTTTGTATAGTTCGAAGTCTAGGAGTGTGGTATCTCCATTTGCCTTTGTTTTAGTCAGGAGAGCTTTGGCTATTTGAGATCTTTTGTGGCTCTATATGAATTTCATTACTAATTGTTCTATTTCTTTGAAGAATGTCATCGAGATTTTTATTGGAATAGTGTTGAATCTGTACATTGCTTTTGGTAGGATGGCCGTTTTGATAACGTTAATTCTTCCAATCTATGAGCAAAGGATGTCTTTCCATTTCTTTGTGTCTTCTATTTCTTTTAACAATGTTTCATATTTTTCTCTGTATAGGTCCTCCTCCTCTTTTGTTAGCTTTATTCCCAAATATTTGATTTTTTTGGTTTCAATTATAAAAGGAATGGTTTTCGTGATTTCTTCTTCAGAGTGATTGTATATAAGGGGCTACTGATTTTTGTGTGTTGATTTTGTATCCTGCTACTTTACTAAACTGGTTGATTGTTTTGATTAGTTTGTGGAATTTTTAGGGTTCTTTGTATTATCATATTGTCTGTAAATAGTGATAGTTTCACTTCTTTCTCTATTTGGATTCCTTGTATGTCTTTCTCTTGTCTTTATTGCTCTAGCTGGGACTACCAGTATTATATTGAAAAGTGAGAGTGGACATCCTTGCCTTGTCTTGTTCCTGATCTTAAAGGAAAGGCTTTCAGCTTTTCACCATTGAGAATAATATTGTCCATGGGTTTGTCTTATATGCCTTTTATCATGTTAAGGTATGTCCCTTCTATCCTGAGAATTTCAAGGGCCTTCATCATAAATGGATGTTGAACTTGTTGAATGCTTTTTCTCAGGATCTATTGATATGATCATATGGTTTTTATTTTTCTCTTTGTTGATGTGTTGGATTTCATTAATTGATTTTCAGATGTTAAACCATCCTTGTGCCCCTGGAATAAATCCTTTTGATGCATTGTTGGATTCTGTTGGCGAGGATTTTTGCATCAGTGTTGATTAGGGAGATTGGCCTGTAGTTCTCTTTTTTGTGTGTTGTCTTTTTTTGGTTTTGCTATTAGTGTAACGTGGGCTTCATAGAACGTATTTGGTAGTATTCCTTCTTTCTCAATTTTTCGAAAGAGTTTGTGTAGGATAGGCATTAATTAGTTAATTTCTGAACATTTGGTACAGTTCATTTGTCTGGTCCTGGGCTTTTGTTTTTGGGGAGAGTTTTGATTACTGCTTCAATTTCACTTCTTGTAATTAGTCTGTTTAGGTGTTTTAGTTCTTCTTTATCTAGCTTTGGATGATTATATCATTCGAGGAATTTGTCTCTTCTAGATTGTTCAACTTGTTTGATTATAAATGTTCATAGTAATCTCTGATTATTGATTTCTACTGTTGCAATTTTTCCTCTTTTGTTTATGATCCTATTTATTTGTGAGAACGCTATTTTTTTTTTAAGATTTATTTATTTATACATACAAGCTGGGGTACAGGCCAGAGGTGTGGGGCGGCGAGAGGGTTCACCAGAGACAGAGTGGGGAGCACAACTGGCAGATCAGAAACACACTGCTGAGGGGAGCAGCGGGCGAGGCAGGAGAGGTCTGCCGCACCATGTGGGATTCTGCCCCGCTGGGCGTCGAACTCACATCGAACGCTGCCTACAGCTCCACAGCGCAGCCAGGGAGGCCCGACTATTTTTTGATTAGGCTTTTTTTTTAATTGTTGTATTGTATAAGAACTTTGTAAATTTTCAAGATTAGCCCCTTGTGAGATGTGTGATGCAAATATTTTTTCCTATTCTGTAGATTACCTTTTTGTTTTTACCATGGCTTCTTTTGAGGTACAAAAGCTTTTGATATTGCCCACTTGTTTCCTTTGCCCTGTTTTCCTTACTGTTGGGATTGAGTCCCCAAATAGATCTTTGCAGTGGATGTCCTGTAGTGTGTCCCCTATATTTTCTTTCAAGTAATTTATGGTTTGGATTTTTATATCCAGATCTTCAGTTCACTTTGAATTAATTTTTGTGTATAAGCCATGGTTCTAGTTTCTTTCCTTTTTTTTTTTATTTGCATGTGGCTATATAATGTTTCCCAACTCCTTTTAATAAAGAGGCCATGTTTTCTCCATTGTGTGACCATAGCCTCCTTGTTAAAGATTAATTGTCCATTTATGTGGGTTTATCTCTGGGCGTTCTATTGTGTTTCACTGGTCTGAGTTTCTGTTTTTGTTCTAGTACTATGCTGTGGGTGTATAGAAATACTTTTATTACTGTTGGAGTGTGTGTAATAAAGTTTGAAGTTAGGAAGTGTGATATCTCCATTTTTCTTCTTTTAGGATTGCTCTAGTTATTTGGGGCTGTTCGTGTTTCCATATAAATTTTATAGTTATTTGTTCAAGTTCCTTGAAAAAAGTCATTGGGATTTTGATAGGTATTGCATTGAATCTGTAGCTTTCTTTAGGTAATATGGCTATGTTAATGATATTTATTCTTACAATCCATGAACTCAGGATATCTTCCCATATCTCTGTGTCTTATTTCTTTTAACAGTTTTATAGTTTTCAATATATATGTCTTTCACTTCCTTGGTTAAGCTCACCTCACAGATATTCTTTTTGGTGTGATTATAAATGGAATTGTATTCTTTATTTCCCTTTCTTATATACTGTTTGCTTAGAGAACTGCAACTGATTTTTGTGTACTGAATTTGTATCCTCCCTTTTGCCTCTATTTTTTTCTATTAGGGTTTTTTTGGTGTGTGGTATTCTTTTGGGTTCTCTAGTTACATTAACTTTTAAAATTTTTTTTATTATTTTTACAATGTTTGCTTTCTTTTCTCAGATGTAGTCCCTGTAGAATTTCCACCACCAGTTCACCCGTGCACCATCACCATATTCCCTTGTGCTCTTCCCACACTCATTTTTTTTTAAAAGATTTATTTATGTGTACAAGCTGGGGTATAGGCCAGAGGTGTGGGGTGGTGAGAGGATTCACCAGAGACAGAGTGGGGAGCAGAACAGGCAGATCGACTGACGTACACTGCTGAGGGGAGCAGTGGGGGAGGCAGGAGAGGTCTGCTGTGCCATGTGGGAATTTCCCTTGCTGGGGATCGAACTCATGCTGCAGTGGCCCTGGATAGCTTCATAGTGCTGTGCTTAACCCGTTGCGCCACCAGGGAGGCCCTCCACCCTCATTTTGATCCCTCTCCATCCCTCTCCCCTGCAGGATATCTGAGTTATGGCTGTCTGTTTTGTTGTTGTGTTTTTCTTTTTTTTTCCCCCTCCTTATTTGGCTCCCCTATATTCCTCCTATAAGTGAAACCATCCAATATTTTTCTTTCTCCTTCTGACTTACTTCACTGAGCATAATCCCTTCTAGTTCCATCCATGTTGCTGCAAATGGCATTAGTTTATCTTTTTTGGTTGCTGAAAAGTATTTCATTGTGTATATGTACCACATCTTCTTGATCTAGTCATCTATTTTTGGGCATTTGGGTTGTTTCCAAGTCTTACTTATTATAAATAATGCTGCAATAAACATAGGGTGCAGGTATTCTTTTGAATTAATGTTTCTGTGTCCTTTGGGTAGATCCCTAGGAGTGGAATTACTGGGTTATTGGTAACTCCATTTTTAGTAGTCTGAGGATCCTCCAAACAGCTTTCCACAGTGGTTGGACCAGTTTGCATTCCCACCATCAGTGTAGGAAAATTCCTGTATCACCACATCCTCGCCAGCATTTGTTATTTATATGGACATTTCATCTGTAAATAACGATAATTTCACTTCTATTCCAATTTGAATTCCTTTGTCTTTTTTGCCTAATTGCTTTGACTAGGACTTCCAATACTATGTTGAACAATAATATGGACAGTGTACCTGATAAAAGCAGAAATGCTTTCAACTTTCTACCATTGAGTATAATGTTGACTGTGGGTTTGTCATATATGGCTTTTATAATGTTTAGATAAGTTCCATTCACATTTCATTGAATGTTTTTATCATAAATCAGTGTTGAATCTTGTGAAATGCTTTTTCAGCATCTTTTGAGATGATCATGTGATTTTTATGTTTTTGTTGATCTGATGAATGACATTGACATGCTTATGTTGAACTAGGCTTGCATACTTGGGATAAAGACTACTTGGTAGTGGTGGAATTTTTTTTTCTTTTTTTTTTTTCCGGCATATAAGAGCTGGGTATAGGCCAGAAGGGGGTTGGGGGGGTGGGGTGAGAGTATTCACCAGAGAGAGTAGGGAGCAGAGCAGGCCGATCTACTGAAATACATTGCAATGGGTAGCAACGTGTGAGATAGGAGAGGTCTGCTGTGCCATGTGTGTGCCGGTTCCCTGGCCTGGGATGGTACTCAGGCTGTAGCAGTGGTGGTACTGAGACTTAACCCCTACGCCACTAGGGAGGCCCTGGATGATTTTTTAAATATGTTGTTGTATTAAATTTGCTAGGATTTTGTGGAGAATCTTTGCATTATGTTTATAGATATATTAGTCTTTTTATTTGTTTGTTTTTGGAATCAGGGTAATTTAATGTTGACCTCACAGGATGGATTGAGGAGTTTTCCTCCCTTTGATTCTTTTCTTTTGAAGAGTTTGAGTCGGACGGTTATTTTGCGGTCTTTGAAGGTGTGGTAGAATTCAATGGAGAGCCATCTGGTCCTGGGCTTATGTTCTTAGGGAGACTTTCAGTTGATTGGTGGTGTGTGTGTATATATATATATAGATATAGATAGATAGATAGATAGATGAGTGTTGTATGTTCCTAGTGTATTGCTCCCTGAATCATTATATAATGTCCATTCCTGTCTCCAGTTTATTAGCTCGATGTTTATTTTACCTAATGTAACTATGACTGCCTCTGCCTTTGTATGGGTCCCATTTGCTCGTAGGATTGTTTTCCAACCATTCACATTGAGCCTGTGTTTATCTTCAGAGCTCAAATTCGTCTCCTAGAGGCAACAGATAGTTGGATTTTGCTTTCTCATCCAATCAGCCATTCTGTGCCTTTTTGATTTGCTAGTTCAGTCTATTTACAGTTTCAGTGATTATTGATAAATAAGGATTTGCTATTACTATTTTGTCTCTAAGAGTCTATTTTCTCATTTAATCTCTTACGGTTTTTCTTTGATTTAGTGTTCCTTTCAACGTTTCTTGTAGGGGAGGTCTAAAGTATACAAAAGCCTTCAGCTTCTGTTTTTCTTGCAAGGCCTTTCTTTCTCAAATCTGGAAGAGAGTCTTGCAGGAAAGTGTTACTGGCTGGTAGTTCTTTAAGTATTTTGAAATCATCATTCCATTCTCTCTTTGCCAGTAGGGTTTCCTCAGAGAAGTTAGATGTAACCCTAATGCAAGTACCTTTATAGGTTACCTGCTTTATCCCCTTACCACCTTTAATATTCTTTGTCTTGAGCTCTTGCTAGATTCACAAGTAAGTATGTTGATGTAGGTCTTGTTACATTTAGGTAACTAGGTGTTCTTTTAGGTTCATGGATTTGCACAATTAATTCCTTCCTTAGGTAAGGGAAGTTTGCCTTCATCACTTACTTGAATAGGCTCCTGGTTTTCCTCTCTCTTCCCCTCTGGGATTCCCATTAATCTGATGTTGGCTTCATTTTGGTGTCAGTTCTTGAATTGCCTCTGAATTTTTTTTTTTAATATCTCATTTTTCTCTTCTTCCACCTGGGTGCTTAATGCATTATTATCTTTGAGATCACTGATTTGGTCATCCATTTTATCTGTTCTGTTTCCATAGCTTTCTCTAGCATTCTTGATCTCATTTATTGTAGTCTTTATCTCCTGAACTTTTCTTATTTAAAGGTTCAATTTGTCTTCTGTTCATTGTTTATCTCTGAACTCATTTTCCTTAATTTTGCTGGCTGTCTTTGTTCAGCTCTTCTGACTTCTCTTGTATTTTGTTGATTTGCCTGAGTTTTCTTCTATCTCTTTGAGTTTCTTTACTGTAGTAGTTCTGAACTCTGTATCTAATATAGTTTTCTGTCTTTTTGTATTTTGATTCTGGAGAGTAATTCTCACTTTGTGATGATGTGTTCTCTTGAGGTATTACATTTCCATGTGTTTTATATTTTTGTTGACCCATTTTACTACTTGAGATCCACCTACTTTATTATTTAAATAATCTGTACCAGGAACTTAGGGGGTTATAGTATTTCTTTTCCCACAGGTGGTGCTGTTGATCTGATTTTATTTTGTTTTTTGCTGACTTCTGTCTTGTAGCTGCTGAGTTAGTAGGGTGGAAGAAGAGTTTGGAAGGGTCCAGACATTAGTGTAGATGATTTGGGTGTGGGGCTGGTTCCTGATTGTGGTACCCTTGGTACCTGTGGGGTTTGGGGAAGAGATTTGGCAGTGTTTGTGCACCAATACTTGGGAGTGCAGACTAGAATGCCTGTTTTGCTATTATGTCTATGGAGGCACTCAGCCTTGGTAAAGCATCCCATATGCTCTATAAGGTTTTCCCCTCCTTCAAGGGGGGTGCGCCTCTATACAGCCCCCTCTCCAGGTACCCTCACTAAGTTGACACCCCTGCTACCAATGTCTTCTATTCCAGACCACAATCCCTAGGTTCTTCTTTCCACCAACCTTTTAATGTAGCATGAACTGTCTCAGTTTTGAACCTGTTGATGTCTGATGGCTGCCCCAGAGATGATCAATTCTGGTCCTGTCCTTGGGACTATCTCTCAGACCTATGTTCATCTTACTCCATGCACCAAGGTCCACAGTTCGTGTGGCACAGGCCCTGTTGTTGGCTCCCTCTGCTGGTGAATAGACTGCTGTAGCTGGCTGCTGAGAGCAGCCTGGCTCTTGTGGCTGGTAGCTGGTGACCTCAAATGGTCAGGCTTTTGTGGCAGGCTTTTGATGGCTAGACTGTCACTGCTGGCAACCAGTCTTCCATAGCTGGGAGTTGCAGTCTGGGAGCAGCCGGACTTTTGTAGCAATTGGTGACCACACTGGGCTCCCCTCCAATGGCAATTGTTGTTTCCACTGCACACTGCAGTCCTCTGTTTTACTCCAGGAGCTACTGGCTTTGTTTTTCTGCAGTCTACCTGAGAGTAAAAGGGGTTGGCAAGCACACGCTTTCATTCTTCAGTCACCTTGCCCTCAGTCCCACTCTATACCTTTTGGCTGGTGAATTCAGCCTGTTTACATTTAAGGTGGTTTTAGAGACAAAGTGCTCATTGCCATTTTGTTATTTTTGGTTTGTTTTGTCTTTATTACATTTTGAGATTCCCTTTTTATGTTTTGTCAAGTCCCATTTCTGTTGTCATATGTGTTTCTTCTGTTAAGTGATTTAGGTGTCTGCTGCTGCTGTGCTGGTTGTTCTGTTGCTTTATAATAACCCTTTAAGATGTCCATGTGTGACTTGGTGACCATAAATTTTTAGTTTTTGCTTTTTAGTGAGGTTGCTAACTTATTTTTTTTTTTGGTCTTGAATGTTTAATCTCAAAGTATAGTGTTTTTTTCTTTAAATATTTTAAATATCTTGCCAATTCCTTTGTGTTTGTAATAGCTCTACCTGAAAAGTCTGCTGACAATCTGATTGGTGTTATAGGTTACCTTCTTTGTCTTGATGTTTTTAATATTGTTCTTGTTGTTGGTTCAACTTTATTGTGTGTCTGCTTGGAACTCTTTGGGCCTCTTAGATCATGTCTGGTTTGTTTTCCAGATTGAGATGGTTTTTATCAATAGCTTTTTTAAACAAAATTTCTATACCGTTCTTGTTCTCATCTCCTGGAAGCCCCATAATACAAATTTACTTCCTTTTGGTTATCCTATAGGACTCTAACATTATGTTCATTTCTTAAAATTTCTTTTTTGCTATGTTATATTTCTGTGCTAACAAGATCATTATTTCTGTGTCTGTTGTTGAGGCCCTCAATTGTTTAATTCACTTATAGTATTTATTAAGCACCATTACTTCTAATTGTAGATTCTCATATTTTCTTGACCTTTATTCTGTTGCTGTTTTTATCCTCTGGGTTTTTTTTTTTTTTCTTTCCCAGTTCCATAAGGATTGTTATTGTTATCTTGAATTCCTCTTCTGTCAAATTCTTTAACTCTGCTGGATGAGACTCCTCAGAATATTTTGCTCCAGCGTTTGTAATATGTTCTTCATTTTTAGTTTTCATGGGTTGTAATACAACAAACTGTTGTCTTTACAGCTGCTGGAGTAATTGGAGAACTGGTAATTGTAAGGTCGATAGAAAAAGGCAATGAAGCAGAGGGGGAATGTAAGATAAAGAAGCCTTTATTAGCAAATCCCGGGCGAGGTTCACAGATCCCAGGCGGGGGTCTGTGGAGTCCTGTGCCCTGCAAATAGGGAGGTGAGTTTTTATGCAGGGTGAAATAACCTCAGAGGTGGGGGCAACTCCGTTTGGAGCAGATGGCCCTTATCAGCTCCTTGCAGTTGCTCTCGGGCTGCGGCGGCTGGACTGTCTGGGTAGTGGGGCTGAAGTTTCTTTCTTCTTCGAGGTCACACATCTTCGCTGAGATTCTTCACAGCGTTCTTATCGCTGGGGAGGGTGGGTTGAGTCTAACAGTAATGGTGAGGGGTAGTATGTGTAAAAGCAGTAGGGGGCAGTAGAGCTCGGAAGGATCACCTCCAGTGAGAGTCAGGGATTCAATGTTCCTACTTTGCCTTGGGTACCAGAGTTGAATGATGGGGGTCTACGGTGATCCTTCCTTTAGATCAGCTCCTTAGTTTTAGTGTTTCTTCTAGTTTACACCTCTAGGCTATTTTTGAGCACTAGATGCAGCACTAGGCAAGGATTATAGTTGACATGGGGTCACAGGACCTAGAGCTGTTGGGATGTTTGTTTTTGTTACTAGCAAATACTTACTCTGGATAATGTGAATGGTCATTTGTTTTGGCTTTAGCCCTAAGGTGGGGGATAGCAGATAGTTAAATATCTCAGCCTCAGATTAGAGTAGCTATTAAGAGACAGGTGATCTGACCTGTTTGTCTCTGCTGATTTGGGCTTTCAGCTGTTTTATTTGGAGAGTCTCGGACTCAAGTCAGTAATCTTCACTTTGGACCCTTGCCCCCGTATTCTCTGTCCTGGGTGCCAATTCTGCATGTCCCTTTATCCAGTACAATGCTGGATTTCAAGAGTTCCCTATCTTGCTATGTGCCCCTAAGTCAGCAACTGTTAGGTACTTTGCACAGCAGCTGCCTCTCCCTCTTGAGGGTTGTACTGCCCTGGTATCACATAACACAGTTCACTTAAAGTTCTTTCTGGCCCTTTCTGCTGGACCTTATTCCTCATGTGTGCCATGGGCATCTGTTTTCCCTTCAGGAGCTTTTGGTTTTGTTCTGCTGTGATATATAATCGTGTGAGTATAGGAGATGAGCCTATCTTCTTCATCTGCTGCCATCTTGCTGGACTCCCCTAGAGTGCCTTTTTTTAATTAAGAAAAAATCTTCAAAAGCAAAACATTGCAGAAGTAAATAGAATTAAAGTCAGTTCATTTTTACTATGTTCTCTACCTCTCAAATTCAGTTTCATATTCCCTGAAGCTATCATCCCTGCCTTTCTACATTTTTCTACTTAATACATGATTTATAGCACTTGCATGTAACAGTTTTTCTTGAAATCCTTCCTTGTTGCACTTAATTGACACTCTGTTGTAAATTTTTTAAAACAAAGTAACTGCTTTACCAAAATTTATGCAAATACCCATAAATTTGTACATTAATATGCATCCATACTCTCTACAAACCCAGCTCAGTAAATGTGGTACTAGGACTTCAGTAGCCTTTACTCACATTCCACCTAGGAACTTCTCAAGTAAAGCAAAATCTCACATCTTTATTGTTTATCATCTGACTTTTCAGTTGTCTCCAGCAGCCCACAGAAGTCATGGTAGCCTGATTGGATTTTTATTCTCAGACCACATTTATCATTGAAGTTTGTGAGGCTTAACTAGGTGACAGTTTAACTGTGTGCAGCAGATTCTGGACAGAGGATTGCCCTGTTGGCCTCTAGGACCTAGCCTGCTATCTGGAAGTAGGCAGCATGGAATGATTTTAGAATAATGAAAATACATTCAAGTCATTTTAAATTAGGGCCAGGTAAATTATCCTTGCCTTATCATGGTCACTTTTGGATCTGACTATACTTCCAAAGAGACACAGGTAAACATTTCAATCACATGACATAGCCTCTGACTCAGACCAGACTTCCTGGCACTGAACGCCATTTTGAGGGAGAGTGATAATGCTTATCCTTGAAAAAGATAAGCTGAAACGTGTGCTTAAAATGCACATTAAAATGCACATCTGATTCTAGTCACTCTTACTCAACTCCTTCAGTGGTTTTGTGTACCTTTAGATAAAATCTAAACTCCTTAGAGAGGTTCTTGCACACCACGCCAGCCTATCTTACACCTATCTCCATCCCTGATCATTGTGTACTTCTCACGCTTGCCTTTGTGTCTGGGCTCCCCTGGGACTTTGTTCTTGAGTACCTGTACCTTTTGTTTACTCTCCTTCCTTGAGTTCTTACCCTCTCTAGTACCCTGTATCCCAGGGAGCTCTTGTCATTCATTCTAGCCCCTTTAAGTTCAATTTTTGTACAAATGACCTGCATATCTTCTGCTTACCTGGCCCTTCCTCAGTTCAAGACCTTTAAGAGGGAAAGACATGTTTTGAACTGCCATTTTGTTGCTGTTATTTTATTCTTCTCCAGGACTGAAATGTACATAATCTGTTATTATATAGGTTTTTCTCTATATATTTTATCACTTTATATTCTTTACAGTCTAGCAGGTGTTGGCTTTTACTTTAAGAAGTACCTCTTATGCTTTTCTTTTTTTTCTTAAAGATTTGTTTATGCATACAAGCTGGGGTGCAGGACAGAGGTGTGGGGCGGTGAGAGGGTTCACCAGAGATAGAGTGGGGAGCAGAACAGGCAGATTGACTGAAATACACTGCTGAGGGGAGCAGCGGGCGAGGCAGGAGAGGTCTGCCGCTCCATGTGGGAATCTCCCTGGCCGGGCATTGAACTTGTGCCACAGCTGCCAACAGTTCCAAAGCACTGAGCTTAACCCGCTGCGCCACCAGGGAGGCCCACCTCTTATGCTTTTCTAATTTGAAGATTTTTTTTACTATGTATTATTTAATTTACCAGATTAAATTTTCTCAAATGGAAAATGACACAGGATAACATTTTTTTGATCCATGAGAACGTTTACATCATCTGTCTTTTGGAGGATCCAGTTTCTTACAAGATCTGATAGGTATCTTGTGCTTAGTAGTAAAGAACATTTTGCTAAATTGGCCTTGCTCAAAGTGTTTACCTTTTTCCTCTAATCTGGTTTTTAGCACTGGATCATGGTTTTTTTTTTTTTTTTCCATTATGTACAGATCTGGTCGAGGGATGGGTTTTGTGTGTTCATATGGAATGTTCACATATGGGTAGTATCATGCTATCATCCTGTCAGATGTCAAAGCAAGTTCTATTTTGCAAATATAGTCATCTGGAAGAGAAGAATACGTAGATTTATGACAAACACCATATAAAGTTCCATTTCGAATTGGAAATGTTTCAAGATAGTTCTGTTGGATGTTGCCCATCTTACTGCTGTTAGTGCCATGGTGAATTCAAAAAGCTATTTTCATCCCTTGACAGCTGGTCACTGTGAGGCTGCCATCTTGCCTCTTATGCTTTTTAAGTATGAATAAACTCTTATTTTTAATTACTAACCCTGTTTCAACTTACTTTGTAAATTTTTAATTTGTGATTGCTACAATCACAAATTGTAATACCCACTCAACATAAGAAAATAAATTTCTGGGTGAATACTTTCTTAGTCTTTGCTTCATCCTCTTATTTTTACTCATAGGCTAGAATATCTATTTCTGCTTTTTAGTTGTCAGTTATTCTCAATTGAGAAATTGTTTTAGTTGACAAGAAGAAAACATATCTTTTAAAAAAGCTACTGCTGAAGTGAATCAGTTCTAAGAATCTCTGAACCCAATGTCTTGAGTTTCTTGCATTCAATATTTATTGAGCAGCTACTATGTATCAGGGTGATAGAGATCTTTGATTTACTTGAATGGATAAAATTAATGTAAGTGTATAGAGCCTATATTCTAGCAGAGATAGACAGAAAATAACACACTGTAGAGTTTATACTTGTATATTATGTATATCTGAAAGTTAGAGGTTTTGTGTAGGAACAGACTTGAAATCTATTGGGGAAAGGGCCTCCCTGGTGGTGCAGCGGTTGAGCGCTGCGCTGTGGAGCTGTCGGCAGCGGGCGATGCGAGTTCGACACCCAGCCAGGGAGATTCCCACACGGTGCGGCAGACCTCTCCTGCCTCGCCCGCTGCTCCCCTCAGCAGTGTATTTCTGATTTGCCTGTTCTGCTCCTCACTCTGTCTCTGGTGAACCCTCTCGCCGCCCCACGCAAGCTTTTATGTACCAGTTTGCATGTATAAATACCAGCTTGTATGTATAAATAAATAAATCTTTAAAAAAATATATTGGAATATAGGAGATAAGTGATTTTACATAGGGATCTGGTTAGAGCTCAGTAAGAGGTAACATTTAAATAAAACTTGAAGATGAAAGAATTATTTTGGCTACAGAGGTAAGAGCATTCTGAAAAGGGGGAGACTGTATAGTGAGGACAGGACACAAGTAGGCTGGAGTGTGAAGCTAATCAAAGGAAGAGAAAGAAGATTGTCAAGGGCATCATGACAATGACTTAGATTTGTACTATAAGTGAGGTTACAGGATATGAATTTGAAACAGGATTTTATCTCTGAAAACTATCGAAGTATTTGTCTTTCTCTGAAATTTTTCTTTACCATTTCAAGTGCATATGATACTGGCTTCTAGGCCAATTAGTTCTGCATGCATTTGTAGGTAATGTCACTCCTAGGGTAGTAAACCATTTGCTTTACTTTGTTGGTGTAGGGTCCTTCTCCCACACCTGAAGATATCTCCATGAAGGAAGAGAACCTCTGCCAAGCTTTCTCTGATGTCTTGCTCTGCAAGATCGAGGATATTGATAATGAAGACTGGGAGAACCCTCAGCTCTGCAGTGACTATGTTAAGGATATCTACCAGTATCTAAGGCAGCTTGAGGTGAGTGGACCTTTGTGTTTTGTTTGTACCACCAAAGAGGAACTTACCATGTAGCTGTGAAGGAAGTAAAAGTCAGCTTTTTAAACTTTTAATTCCACCAACAGGTTCTGCAATCCATAAACCCACATTTCTTAGATGGAAGAGATATAAACGGACGTATGCGTGCCATCCTGGTGGACTGGCTGGTGCAAGTCCACTCCAAGTTTAGGCTGTTGCAGGAAACGTTGTACATGTGTATCGCCATTATGGATCGATTTTTACAGGTAAGCATGGCTTCAGAAACTTTGTGCCAATGGCTCATTGAACACTGAGTTTATGCTTCTGGAATAGAAAGCTAAAGTGTGGTACCTCTGAAGAAAAGACCAAAACCAGTTTATGAGAAATCAAGGAACCTTCTAGATGTCAAAAATGGGAAATAATCCAATAGTGTTAAACCTCAGTGATGCTGACCAATGCTGGGCATTTCAGTTAGCTCAGCTTGCTGAAAGTGCTCAGGGGAAATACTGCATTGCATGATCGTTCCTCAAAGGAACTGTGCAAGCAGATAGGTTGAAAGCATGAAGCCTATAGTACCTTTGGAAGCTGCCCTGTGTACACAGCTTCCAGAGCCTGGTACATTTTGGTATTGTTTCCCATTTGAAAAATGAGCTTGACTAGAGAATCTTAAAAGTTTCACTTATAGGAGGAATATAGGGGAACCAAGTAAGGGATCAGAAGGAACAAATAACAATAATAAAACAACGAAAACTAACAGGCAACCATAAATAAGAGACATTTTGTGAGGAAAGGGGAAGAAAAAAGGGATCAAAATAGGGGGAGAAAAGAGCGCAAGAAACTATGGTGACGGTTCACGGGTGAATTGGTGGTGGGAAACCTACCAGGAATACACAATAATGTAAAAGATATAATAAAGAAAAAAAAAAAGTTTAAAAGTTTCCAGCCAGACATGGCATTGAATCACTGTAGAAAAAGGGAGAAGGTACACATTTTTAGAAATAAGGGGAGGGTTATATGTGGCCAGTTTACTAAGTGTACTAAGAATGTGAGGCATAAGCTCAGAGGTAGAAGTGATCATCAAAATATTTATTGGTCTGGTAATGCTAAGACACTGACCAATTGGAAAAGCTACCAGACATAAACCATGAGTATTATCTAGAAATTAGCCCTGTAGATAAGGGCTTATTTAAAGTCAATATTTATGATACAGGTTTAGGGTAAGTACTATTCTACCCAAGCAATACAGCAGTAATTGTTTATAATAATGACCCTGAGATACTGTGAAATCCTAAGAATAGATTCAGTGATTTTCATTATATAATCTTCATGGGCAGGAAAGCACAACCCTATGTTAGGTATATTTTCAATAATAAAAAGTCCCAGTATTTTTCTTTTTCTAAAAAAAGGAAATTAAGGGAAACGATTTTTTCTTATTGAGGCAACATTGGCTTAAAATACTGTATGATTTATAAAACCACAATGAGATACTACCACCTCACACCTGTGAGGATGGCACACATTAAAAATACAGGCAACAAATGCTGCAAGGGATGTGGAGAAAAAGGAACTCTTTACACTGCTGGTGGGAATGTAACTGGTCCAACCACTATGGAAAGCTGTATCGCGATTCCTCAAACTGCTAAAAATGGAGCTTCCATACAACCCAGAAATACCACTTTTGGGAATCTACCCACAGGACACAAAAACACTAATCCAAAAGGATACATGCACCCGTATGTTCACTGCGGCACTGTTCACAATAGCAAAGGTATGGAAACAACCTAGATGTCCAAAAATAGATGATTGGATCAAGAAGATGTGGTACATATACACAATAGAATACTATTCAGCATTCAAAGAAGATAAACACATGCAATTTGTAGCGACATGAATGGAATTAGAGGGGATCATACTCAGCAAAATAAGCCAGAAAGAAAGAGGAAAAATATCGAATGGTTTCACT
>PVIJ01003557.1:0-44444 GCA_004024925.1 Scalopus aquaticus
GAGGGAATCATACTCAGTGAAATAAGCCAGAAAGAAAAAGAAAAATATCAAATGGTTTCACTTATAACAGGACTATAGGGAGGCCAGGTGGGAGAGAGACACTCAGCGGTGGGGGAGGGGGGAGGGGAGGATAAGGGCACAAAATGGAAGAGAGGAGAATACAGGGGACCATGGAGATGGATCACGGGTGAATTGGTGGCAGGTTGCCCAAGGGGAATACAAAATGTAAAAGACACAAATAACAATAAAAAAAATGGAAAAAAAAAAAGTAGTTTGGTGGTAAATGCATGGAATAGAAGAGCAATATAAATGACATCAAAGAAGTCAATCAGCTCAGCCCATAACTTAGAACATCTGGGGCGGGGGGGAATAAAAGAATTTCTTCACAAACCAATTTCTCTATAAATCAATTTTTCCACAAACCAATAACAAGAGGAAAAGGGTGGAAGAGTAGACTATTCTAGAAAAAATATGTAGGAGTCATAACTATCAAATTATAGTAAGAGTGGTCAAGAATTGAAGTTTCTGAGGTTTTTCTCCTACTTGCAACATTTTCATGGATGCTGACAGAACACACAAGGAACAGAGCCATAGGACTGTGTGAACAGCAACAGCAGTGACCAGAGTATCATGGTCTCACCCGTTCCCCAAGTCCCAGCTCCCACAGGATGATGCAGAGAAGGTCTGTGACCCTTGCATACACAGTAGGTTGCATTGCAAGAATGGAATCTGAACTTGGGCTGCCCACTTCTTTTTTTTTTTTTTTTTTAATATATATTTTTATTGTTATTTATGTCTTTTACATTTTGTATTCCCCTAGGGTAGCCCACTTCTTATATAAGGGCAGTAAGCCTGCCTGACTTTTGCTCTGAAAGGAGGTACTATCTTTGTTATATGAGACAGTAAACAAACCTGCCCTGTACTCTGGAGGGTGAAATCATCTCTGTCTTTGAGGGTTCTAGTATAAAACAGCCTGGAAGAGGCAATCTACAACAAAAGCAGTAAATGTCTTTGCAGCAAGACAGGCCAAAGTATGAAAGACCTGTGGAGAAATGTCACGGGAAGGAGAAAGTACTGTATGCCAAAGTGGTCCCTGAAGAATTTCTGGAGGAGGAAGATTTTAAAGGACGAGCAGTGAGCATTCCAAGCACAAGATTCAAAATGAGAAGCTGGAAAAATAGCAAAGGGCAGGAAATGTCTTGGACAATAAATAAAACTGAGTTGTTTTAGCATTAGCAGAAAGTTTGTGAATACAACTGGAATGGAGTTGGCGCTTGGAAGTAGCCAAGATGTTGAAATTGAATACTCCAATAGTAAAATGTACAGGCTGTATTCCAGATACTGCACAAAGCGTGTTTCCCATATCAGTCTATAAAATTTCATTCTTATCTCTATGCTGTAGATTAAGAATTGAGGCTCAGAAGAGTGAAGTGGTTTCATAGTAAGTTTTGGAACCATAATTTGAAATGGCAGTTCTGTGACATGGCAGTCCATTGGTCTTTTGATATATAAAATGGAAATCCTTGTGAAACAAAAGAATGATAAAAACTTGCTGCAAAAATGCCTAACCTGGTCCTTGCTGGAAAGTCAGCCTGGAAGCTGTCAAGGGAGGCGGGGCGGGTGTGTCAGCACCCAGGTAAGAGAGATGGACTCTCTGTCAGAGGCCCCAGGGGTGGCGCGCACAGGGAAAGATAGCGACCTTGGAAAGATAGCTGACCTTCGGAGTTGGGATGAAAATATCTGCAGGTGGTCGGGCAATCTCAGATGACTGGAAGAATGATGATTCCTGGGGAGGAAATTAGGGAAGTGACTCAGGCAAGCAAGTTTCAAGAGAACATGGCCAAAGAACAATAGACATGCCTTATGATCAAAATTTTGGGACTTTTTCCCTAATAAACAAGCTGTTGGTGTCTGTCTGCTCTATTTTTTGAAAAATAAAATAACAGCTCAGATTCAAACAGATCTTTTTTGGAGAGATGCATCCTTCTCTTGTACATGGTAAAACACTACTGAGTCACATTTGCACTCTGTGTAAAAGGCAGTTATTCAAAGGAAAAAACGATGCCATTGTTGTTCTTTGGCTCTCCCGCAAGCTGAATACATAAACCTTGCATGTGATACAAAAGCATTTGGGAAATGCTTAAACAATTTTCTCCATCCTCCCCCTGTCTCTCTGCTGCCCAAGTGATGGGATCATCAAGACGAAAGTACATTGAGTCCTCACTCATTGTTTAAATTGAGGAAATGACTTCAAAGTCTAACACATGGTCTCGTTTGTTAAGGGGAAAATGCTAGTTTGATTGAATGACTTCTTTTCTTGTGTTTTTGTTTTTTTCCCGGTAGCAATAGTTTTGAAACAAAACCACTAACTGACCCCCCCAAATAAAAGATTCTGATCTCGGAGGTAAGGAGCAATTATGGCTGTGGTCACCACAGGGATTGAGTTGGAAAACCAAGTTTTGAGTGTTCAGTTTGTTTTCATTAACACTTTTTTGATATGAAGTCTTAGGCCTTTGCCTTTACTGTCATTACTAGCTAAGAAAATGAAGTTGACATGCTTGGTCTTGAGTTTTCTAGCAGCACCTCATGCTCATTCAGCTTTTTACACAGTGGGAGAGGGGAGGTTCTCAACAAAGCAATAGTGGACTTGGATGCTATAGCCATGGACTGAAAGATGGGGAAGCCCTGGGGGGATTAGGAAAATCAGGCAAGCGAGCTGGTTTTAACGGAACATGACAAAATGACTTCAGGTGCACCTTATGTGTGATCACAACACTCAAGGGGTTTTTTCCTAATAAAAAAATTTTATTGGCAACTTTCTACTCTTAATAAAATAGCAAACAGTGGACTCTGTGTCCATCTCAGTGATTTTCCCTCCACCTGTGCCCCACTGCGAGACTCCCCCCATGTGGCTTGAGGAGGCCCTGGTAGGTATAAGCCAATGAGCCTCAAACTCACCTGAGGAAAAATATCACTCAGAGAAACTGGAAAAATTCTGTACTGATGTCTGAGTACCACCTGTCGGCTGATTAAATCAGGTCCTGAGGGGAGCAGGGGGTGAGGCATGGCGTCTGCTGCACCATGTGGAAATCTCCCCGGCTGGGTATCGAACTTGTGCTGCAGTGGCTCTAAATAGCTTCATAGTGCTGCGCTTAACTCCTTGAGCCACCAGAGAGGCCCAAGAGGAGTTTTCTAGAACCAGCAGGAAGGAGGACTAACCAGCTGGAAGGCTGGTTCCCAATTCAGTGATTCAAGTGGGTGTTTGAATTTGGGTTCAGTCTTGCCAGCAGTAGCTAGGAAAAGTACGATGAGGCACACTGAGGGAAATGCCAGGGCCATGGTCACAGCTCTGGTGAGTGCAGAGCCAGAATCAAGCCCGACCTGCTTCCTAGCCTGCACAGGCCCCCGCTTCACTTCAATTTTACACCTGGAGCAATCTGGCTCATTGTTGTCACTGGGTCAAAAGTTCAAATCAGTCAAATAGATGCTACAGCTTTCACTTGCCAAAGGCCACCCAAGATGTTCTTTTTTTCTTATTCTTACAAATCTTGATGATAAAATACAGATTCAAAGGTGAGGAAATTTTTTCTTTCCTCTGATTAAAGAAAAAAAACAACTTTTTTTTTACTCTATTGACATTTAATAGATTAGTTGAATACTTTCAAAGAAGAAAGAAAATGCATAGTAGCCTCATTTACTGATGATAGGGATTGTCACAGTGATGGGACCAAGAGGATCCTAGAAATGAAGTCACTTACCCCCTCGTTCATACTTGCAAAAGCTGAGAACCAGAGCTGTTTAGTAATTTGCTTAATGTCATATTTCTATCAGCGGTGCCAGGATGAGAACCCAGGTGCTAGCTGCTTGGTTGGTCTTCTTTCCACCATTCTGAGTACCCTATTCCTGGACGCATCATTAATTTTGCAAAACATGCCTCTCTGACTCAAGAATGGGGCTGGACTAGAGCAGTGGAAGGCTGACACTTATCACAAAAATCTGCATCTGCAATCTCTTAAAGTTAAGGCAAAACAAAACTTGCCTCAAAGAGTGACATCTGCTGTTTGTGTGCCGGGCCCACCCAACACTTCCCAGCACAGTCAGTTGAGCTGCTATTGAGATGATCAGATGCCTCAGGCCATTAGTTCCTACTCCAGAAGGAGCTGGAGGGGGAGGTAGCTCCAGTGTCTATTTGCATTCAGTGTGATCTGAGGGCAAGTGGAAGGACAGTCCCAGCAAGTGACTCTATCCTGTGACAAGCAATGACTGCCCTCTTCCCAAGACCACCTCCGGGAATCCATGAGAACATTGTAGCACCCATTTTTAATCAGTCCTCTCCTAAAAATGCTCACGACCAGCAATCTATTGCATGGGAAGGGTTCTGCTGATAGCAAAAGAGAAGAAAAATATCGGGAGCTAAAGCCCCCATGGAAACCAAAAGGCAGGCAGATGTGGAGCTGTGTTTGAGCAAGTCCTCTGATACTCAGCCCCTTTACATCTTTTTACTCCACGGGTGAGTTGTCTATTTCAGGGTTCTGCATGGTCCAAGATAGTTGCTATTGCTTACGATGTATGAATTAGCCAGAAGGAAAAGGCAAAAGACAAAATTTTGGGGGGAGTGGGAGGGAAAAGGGAGGGAGGTGAGTGATCTTTACTGTCTTCTGAGGAAGATTTCCACAAGCTGTTTTTTGGTGATTGTGATTCTATTTTATGAGCAGAACATAGCCACATGGCCACACTGAGCTGTAAAGGAAGCTTGACAATCTAACTTATTCTGTTCACCCACACGCCTATCCAAAACTCTATTAGGAAATAGGAGAGACGGGATAATGGGAGATGAACTGCAGACTCTACCACTGGATAGACAGCAATCTAGTGGTAAATATCTACCTTCTGTGGACATCTGTGCCGGGCACTTGGTACGTAAAAATCAAGCAAAGCTGAGGTCTGTTCAAGATATCAAATAATCCTGGTTACTGACATCAGAATTCAGAAGACTTTAATAAAATTTTTGAATCAGAAAAAAATTTTGAATCATTCCTCAGTCTGGAGAACTAGCAGTGCAGCACAGAGGAATCTCCTTCATGCTACTGTCTTCAAAAATGCCTTCATTCCTATTAATTCCTGGCCCTCACACTCAGCATAATTTTGAGACTGGCTTTACAAAACCATCCTGTGAGCTAGACAGTCTATGGAAACAGCAGGTCCCCAGAGAACAAAGGGGCCATGGAATCGTTGTTGATGACATCACTGCAGGGACATGTGTTTTCCCCAGCGAGTCATTTACTCCGTTAAAACTTCATTCCATCTTTCCTATCATAGAGGGCATTGAAAGTTTTACATGACATCTTTTTTATAAACAAACATTATACTGGAACACAAAGAAGGCAAAATAAATGCAGTTATAAATAGAAAGGGAATATAGGAAGATTTCCAGGAAAATGTAGGAGTTTTATAAATGACTATGACAGAGCTTCTCATGTGAAAAGATGTTTTAGGCTTGTCTTAGAGATGACAGAAAAATCACAGATCTACAGTCCCTCAAAAACTAAGAAGGCTTCTTTTAGCATATCAGATCAATTTGAATCCGTCTTCAAGTTCATTGAAATGCAATTTGAGTATTCTTTGACACAGCGCAGAAGCTGAAATTGAAGGACAAATTTCAGTCACATTTAAAACCCCATGATTTGTTCTCTGGATCTAAGATGGACCATAGTGGAAAAAAATGTGTGAAAGTGCCACAGATTACCTACCCTTAAATGTGTAGGATGTTTTTAAGGGTCAGAAAAAGAGATTAAATGAATCTAGAAGGAAACACCCTTAATAAGGTAGGTATACAGTAAGAGTCAAAAGAAAATCATACAGAAAAGAATGAAAGGGGGGCTTCCCTGGTGGCGCAGCAGTTAAGCGCTGCACTGTGGAGCTTTTGGCAGCTGCTACAGGAGTTCGACGCCCAACCAGGGAGCTTCCCACATGGCGCAGCAGACCTCTCCTGCCTTGCCCGCTGCTCCCCTCAGCAGTGTATTTCCGTTGATCTGCCTGTTCTGCTCCCCACTCTGTCTCTGGTGAACTCTTTCACTGCCCCCACGCCTCTGGCCTGTACCCCAGCTTGTATGCATAAATAAATAAATCTTAAAAAAAAAAAAAAGAAAGGGGTGAGGGCAGTTTTGTTTTGCCCAACCAAATAAAATTAGCCAATAAAAGAAGACACAATACACACACACACACACACACACTACACTTAAGACTACATCTCAACACAATGCCTACAAGAACCATTTGATACAAACATAGATAATATTATTTCCTTAGCATCTCAGTGGAAAATTTTTAAAATCTGATGTTTAAATATTATAGTAGGGTACATGATTTCCTTAAAGCTACACGACTAGAAAGTAGGACAGTTAGTTCTCAAATCCAAATCTACTGCCACTGTTGGCAAAGACAACAAGCATCTTGTTCCAGTCTTCTCCAAACCTGGGCATTGTCACCTGGGTCTCTCCTCATCAGGCACCCTGCTCTTCCTGCCTATGGCTCCCCACCAGCAAGCAGCCCCTAGACTCAAACTGACTTTAGAATGACTCCACAGCCAACTCTTGGCTAGATATTTGGAAAGTAGTCCTGATAAACCTTGATGGCATGCTCCTGCACTATCACTTCTCTGGGGACATTGAATTCCAAAAAAGTGTTTGTGTGGGGAGAGTGGGGAGCAGATGATACTCCAAAGAAGGAATTTCAAGTATCACTAACGAAAACAGTTGAGGAATCATCTGGGGAAGAATGGTTCTTATTCAACATCTTCCTACTCTGGAAACCAAAAAAGCTAGACATGGAACACCTATCCATCTACCTTTACACATTTTAAATAATGTATGACAACTATAAAGCCAAAAATCTAATATAAATATCCTCCTGATACACATTTTTAAAGCAGTTGTGAACTGAAACTATATATACTACTAGCAAAAGTGTAAACTGGTAAAATTGCTTTGGAAAAGGTTAGCATTTTTGTTGGGCTACCGTACAATGCAGAAATCTTAATTCTATATATTTTACCCAAGAAAAATGAAAGTATTTGTCCCTATAAAGAATGCTCATACCAACATAATATTCAAAAACTGGAAATGATAATGTCCACCAAATAGGTAAGCAGATTTAGACTAGGCATATTATGGATGCTACTTAGACATGAAAAGGAATAATCTATTGATATGTATAACATGAATGGAACTGAAATCCAATGCTTAGTGAAAAAAGTCAGATGCAAAGAAATACGTGCCCCACGTGATTCCCTTCAGACAACATAACTCTGGCGAAACTAGAGTCAGAAGTCAAAACAGTGGGACCTCCCTGGTGGCCTTGGGGCTATGTCTTTGCTCTATCACCACTAAGGCTTGAGATCCCCTGGCTGGCGAGTACAACAGACCTCTCTTGTTTCACCCCTTGCTCCCCTCAGCAGTGTATTTCAGTAAATCTGCCTGTTCTGCTCCCCAGTCTGTCTCTGGTGAATCCTCTCCTCCCCTGCACCTCTGGCCTACATGCCAGTTCTATGCAAAAATTAAAAAAATAAAAGGAAAAAAAGAAGAAATCAGAAGAGTGGTTTCCAAAACCTGGGGATAGGGTAAGGAGTTAATTCCTAAGGACTTTTGGAGGTGTATTTGACAAAATTCTTTACACTGTAGAGTTTTTAAAAGTTAATTTTCTTGTATGTGAACTACTCAATTCACTTGACTTTAAAAGTGTCAAATATGTGGGAAAATGTTTTTTAAAAGCTCAGATCAAAAAAATGAGTTTTAAATTAGGTTATTTTTATTAAGGTAAAGTTGTCTTATAGCATTGTATATTACATTTTCAGGGCATAGGTTCACACCTCTAAGTGTATGTTATCACACCACACCCACCACCAAAGTACCAATAATCCTCCACCATAGTGCACTGGTCCATTCCCCTTGCTCTCCACCCTCCACTCTCCCTCTCTGGTAGCCTCAGTTCCAGTCAGATTTCTATGTGGTTTTTAGTTTGATTTTGTCTGTTCTTTTGTTCAGTTTCTTTATATCCCATATATAAGCAAAATCATCCAGTGTTTGTCTTTCTTCTTCTGATTTATTTCACCTAGCATAATCCCCTCTAATCCTCCAATTCCATCCATATTGTCACAAATGGCAAAATTTCATTTTTTTAATAGCTAAATAGTATTCCCGTGTGCATTTATAACACATCTTATTTATCCATTTATCTATCCATGGGCACTTCAGTTGTTTCCATTACTTGGTTATTATAAACAGTGCTGTAAAGAACACAAGAGTGTATATATCCCTCCGAATTAGTGTTTTCAAATTCTCTGACTAGATATGTAAGAATACGATTGCTGGAATAAATGACAGATCTATTTCGAACATTATAAGACACCGCATACTCTTTCCCATTGACAGTGGACCAGTCTAGATTACCACCAACAGTGTAAAGGGTCCTTTACCTCCACACTCTCACCAACACTTGTTTATGGTATATTTATGGTATTTTTAATACGGACAGTTGTCACTGCTATGAGGTGGAATTTCATTGTGGTTTTGATTTGCATTTCCCTGATAATAATTGATGATGAACATCTTTTCTTGTGCCTGTTGAACATCTGTGTATCTTCTTTGAAGAAGTGTCTGTTTAGAGTTTCTGCCCATATTTTGATTGGGTTATTATTCTTCTTGTTGAGTTATATGAGTTCTTTGTAGATCTTGGTTATTAGCCTCTTGTCAGATCTACAGTATGTAACTATGAGAAAATGTCTTTTAAAAACAGAATGTATTGTATATTTGCTGAAAGACAGACACCTTATTGGTATCCAGGGATACAAAGATGAAAGACATAGTCCATGCCTTTAAAGCACTTACAGTGTGAAAAGAGGGAAGCAAACACATTCTCATCAATGAGTAATAATTGCACTGATGGAGACATGAACAGCAGGATGGAGTAGATGGAGTATACAGTGGGGTCTCTCAGTCAGATTTCTAGAAATAATAGACTCCCAGAAATAAAGATGCTTGAGCTGAGGCCAGACACTGTAGGAAGAAACAAGAGAAGACATCCTAAAGTATGAAAATAAAAGAGAAAGACAGAGAGAGAGAGAGAAAGAGAGAAAGGGAGAGAGAGAATTTCATGAATCTGCTGAGGTTTTGAAAATTGCCAAAATGAGCAATGTAAAGAACAAAAATTTAGACATGTTAGAAAATAAATTCCATGGCAGTGAGCATATTAAAATATGAGCTGTTCTTTCCAAGGAAATGAAAGATGATCTTGAGAATCCAGAAGAAAAGCAAGCTCAGAAAAAAACCCAAAAAAACAGAACTCTTAAATATTAATAATAATCATTCTTTAACGTGGTGAACTCTTCATTCTTCAGTGAAAAGAATCAACATAGACTTTACTAGTCCATTCCATTTCTAGTATCTACTACTTTACATCCTGTTTATTTCATTTTATTAGTCTAATAGCTTGATTTCAACTTTCTTCTTCCTATTGTTTTCAACTTTTAAGAAAGTAAAGAATACAAGATTCTGGCTAGATGGCTTGAAGTACTGTGTGAAATACAGAAATCATTTAGCATTTTGTGTTACATCATGGTACAAGTTTCTTCCCAAAGAGGCAACAAAAACTGCAATGTGATGATCTAACTAAAGCAGATGTGTAGTCTCATAAAACAGATTCATACTACATGTTATTCTACAGTATTTCTATTTCTATTATATTAACTAGAACTTTGCCACATGGCTATAACTAGCTGCAAGGAATGATGGGAAATATAGTCTTTATTCTAAACATAGAAATAGATAGAAATAGAAAAAAAAAACGGGTATGTAGGATAAGCAGGAGTCCCTGAATCAAAGGTGAAATTCCTTTTACCGTCTTATTAGAATGCTTGGGCCATAGAATTAGTGCATTTTCTAGTTAAAACATGAACGTCTAGAAATTGTTAAAATTTTCCTCTAATTTAATGCTATATATTTTTTCATTCAGTATAAACCTACTTTACAAAGATTACTTTACAAAGCACTAGGACCTCTCCCCTTCCCCCAACCCTCACACAGATGTTTGCTTCAAGAGTTAGTAGTAATCTAGTTAGAAATAATGAAGTGAACGTGTCAGAATAATGTTACACAAAAGTAAATAACAATAATGTGTGTGTATAATGAGAAAAAAGTCTTTTGCAGAGTCATGTTTTCTGTTAAAATTTTTTTTATTGTATTGAAGTACATCCTCTTAGATCTAGCTTACAGTTCCTATGGCAGTTTCCTGGTCAAATATGCTTAGTTGGGTCTGCCTTGTTATCTGCAACTTTTTATGAGAATTCTTTCTCATTTGCAAAGGGTAGAATTTCTTTTCCTGTAGATGATAATGCCAAAACTCCACAAATAAAAAGCTCTTTTCCATGTTTATTTCCTAGTTATTTTATTGATCATTCATTTATTATAATCTGGAACATTTTCTAACAAATTATCTACAGTCTCAACAACAAAACAAAATTACATCTGTTGCCCTTTTCCAGTTTTTATCCAGGAAGCATTGGTGACCTTAATCTGCATATCAATATATCAAAGAGAACTGGCTTTCTTTTTACAAATTCAGACTTTCATTTCCATGTCACTGAAAATTAGGTGAGAAAAATACCAGAAATTTTCAGCTTTCTATGTATCTTTTGCTATGAACCACAATTCAAGAAATACCATTTATTGTATGTATACGGTCTTATTTAATAGATAAGCTATTTCCTGATGACTAATTTTGCAAAACAGACCTGAGAAAAATCTAGATAAGATTGTTGATCTATGATTTCTTTTTTATTAGAAAGCATCCTGGATAATTTCCATTGCAACAAAATGACCTGGGTGGGGGGTAACAAACAACTGCATATTTCCATTAATTGAAATGAAATAATAAATACTAGCAGGAACTTTTCCAATAGATTTTTTTTTTAAGGTATCTAAATAGAAAACAGCATTAAAACTCACTTAGGTACAAACTGTTTTGAGAACCAAATTTATAATTAGGCCAAGAGACTAATCACATGAATTATTATAATAGGAAAACAAATTTGCCTCCAAACCACGTTAAAAAGAAATCAATTCAACAGGACTTGGATTATGTACTTTTGGAAACTATCTAATTTATCTTTTGGGAACTCTGAGCAAAATAAAATATTTTGAGTGTTCTCTTATCCACTATGTGTAAAATTTAGCAATGTTTTAAAATCTGTTTCACAGCTATCAATAGTCTAAAATCAATGACTCGAAGTTTATTCCATCCCTTCTCCTTCACAATGACCTCATTATCACAAGAAGTAGCACTAAGATCTCTTTCCATAAAAAATCCCTCTCTCACTACAATCTCCACTTTCCCAAGTCTCTTATTCTTTCCAAAGTTAGATTAAGACCTCAGGGTAGACTCAACTGTTTAATAATTTAATGCCATCTTCAAAACATAGTTTGTAAACTTTTATTCACCATACAGTGTAGGGGGATGAAACTGATTACTTATTAATAAAAATTATGTCCCTTCAAAAACAGGGGCACTGGATAGAACAGTTTTTTATCTTACTTGGAATTGTCTCTAAAGTTGTGGTTATTTCAACTAGGAGTGATGAAATGAAAGGATACGAAAACTAACCCACATCTAACCCACCACTAACCCATATCTCTGTTGTATTTGTTTGCGAGGTCTTCCATAATAACATACTACAGACCGGGTGAGTTAAATAACAGAAATCTATTTTCTGAAAATTCTAGAGACTGGAAGTTCAAGCTCAAAGTTGAACAAGTCTGACTTCCCCTGAGGCCTCTCCCCTTGGCTTTCAGACGGCCGCATTCTCACTGTGTTCAGGGCGCATGGCGTCTTTGCATCTGCTCCTCGTAAGGATTAGTGCCCACCTCAAGACCCAACTTTATTTCCTCTTAGAGGTCCTATTTCCAAATACAGTCACAATCTGGGGTGCCAGGGGTTAAGACTTCAGTGTATGGATGGGGGTGGGGGGTGGGGGGCGGGAGGGAGGGGTGGGAGGCAGCCCATTCCTGCTGTCCATGCTAGAGTAATAAACCCCGAACAAGGAAAGACTGGTTTTGATGATAAAACCTCCAACAGCTTTTGATGACAAAATCCTAAAAGTAACGATTTAATGTGACATTTCATACTTCACTTTGGATTCCCGATTAATTTCTACAGAAGAAAATTTGCAGAAACAGGAGGGACAAAAACGTTTTCATTTACTAAGTAACTTTTGCTTGGTAAAGCAAGTCAGTGTCTTAGGAGGGAAACAAGCAAATAGTACCTGCCTTTGTTAAAAATCCTTGCTAGTTTTCTCTTCAGCTTTCTTTTGTGACTTTTGGAACCAAATAACCTCTTGGGAGATACATACAAGGTTTTTAATTGAGAAATATATTTTTTTAACCACTATTCCTTGGAAGCAACAATATGTCAAGTTATCAGTTATGTTTTTGGCTACAAATAACAGGAAAACTAATAGGGATTTAAACATTTGCTATCTTATTAAACATGCATTACTGTATTATGATAAGGGCATTTATTATCTAGCAAGAAGCCCAGCAGCTGGCAGTTCCCAGGTGGCAAGTTCAGCAACAAAACGCAGATGGAGCTAGAGGTTTCCCATTTTTCTCCTCTGCTGTGTCGGAGTTGGGTTTTGTCATCTGTGGCTACAGGGTGGATGCCAAGCCTCAGTCCCTCACACAAGTGCACCCCAACATTGAAAGGCAAGCCTTTATCCTCCTGAATCTTTTTTTTAAATCAAGGAGGAAAGCTTTGCCTAGAAGGGTGCCCCTTACACCTCATGGCCCTGAAGAGGAGCAAAATACGCCACACAAAATCTGACTACAGGAGCCCAGGGCATGCCACTGCAAAATACACTCTTTGGGATGTCAATTGCTTTGAGCTGTAGACACTTGCAAAACAGCATTGGTGAGGAGAGGCTTTCTTTGAATTCCCCTTGTCTGTGTAGTACAGGTTCAACAAGAGATTCGTTGTCATAAATCCACCCTGGGAATTTCAGTAACGTTGGAAGATTAACTGTTGTCACAGAAAGAAGCCCAGACAAAATGTGTCACAAGCTAGCCTGCCTCTGTGTCTACTAAGGGTCCATTCATCCTCTTTCTAAAAATCATTTACTCTCTCCTAAGAACTAAGTCCTCTCACGTCTCTCCCTGTTAAGATTCTATTGAAACCTGAATTCTAAGCCATATCAGAGTTACTCATTTTTCTCTGGTTGTTTCCCTGTATGCAGAAGATATGCATGTTAACAAATTACTTTTCTCTGTTAATCTGTCTCTTATTACAGGGGTCCCAGTCAAGAACTCAGGTTGGATTTAGAGTTATTTTTCTCTCCTGCATTCCCAACCTCCCTTGAGTCGTCCCTGATAAGCTAAATAAATCTACTCTATTGCTTTTCACATAAATATACAGCAGAGATAGACATGTAATGGAGAGAAATACTTTTAACTAATTTCCCCACAAGGGCACCATCTACCACCGGGTGTGGAATCAATTTACATTTTCACCAAATTTTCATGAGAAAGTAAATATATCAGCACTGTTGTTACAATACATTCTGTAATGTTTTAGGACCCTAAATTATCTAGTTATCTATTGCTTTGTAAAAAGTTACCCCCAAACATGGCTTCAACAATAATACTCATTTCTTCAGCTCACTGACCTTGGGCTGAGTGGTCCCGGCTGAGTTCTCACTGGAGTAGCTAGTGTATTTTACAGGCATCACTAAGAGGAAAGGAAAAGAATCCAATGATCCTCAACTAAGGACGTAGAGTCCACTATGTGGAAATAAATTGTTCAATTATCCAAAGAGTTTTGATTCAGTCTTAATTTATATTAAAATTATTTTGTTTGTCCATTTGATTGTTTTGTTATGTTTTAAGCAGGAAATGTTATAAGAAATTTTAGGTAGTGAGTTTTGTGAGTGCATTTGAGAATGCAAAGTACAAGATTTATAATTAGCTCTGTGTGGATAAAATAGAATTGAGTGTACATACATACCACTTACCATAAAATATAACTACACCCATACCTATTCTGTATTTTTTCATGTCCAAATTGGGTTCTCTAATTTTGTGACTTAGATCAGGAAAGAGTTTCCTGTTATTTTTTAAAATGTGCCTTTTTAGACCTTCTACTTGTAACTTGGATTCTATAAATATTGTTATTGGGGACCGGATTTGTTAAAGTGCTGTGGGAAACTCTGCCCACAGAGTTGGAAACTCTGTTCCCCAAAGAAGGTTGATGTTTTACCCACTGACTTTTCACATTGCTGATCTAGTTAACTGAATCTGTAGCAAAACAAAACAAAACCACTGTCTATAGTTTTTAAAGTTAGGTACATCAACTAAAGCATTCCTACCCATAAAAACTATATATTACAAAGTGATTTTAACAGATCAACTTTAAACCGTAATGTAGAATCTTGATTGACCATACCTACGGCATGGGCAGCTTTACCAGGAAAGCACTAATGGAATTCCCGCTTCTTTGATTTTCTGGTAGATGTCAAACTTGGATTAAGAAGTACATGTGGAAGATATAGTTAGAGGCTCAATCTCAAAAGAAATTACTTTGTGAAAATATCAGAAATATGGTAGAAAAAAAATATGTAAATAATGAAGTGTCACAATCCTATTATTCTTGTGACAGTGTGAAATGTAGTAACACTGAAAACAAAGGAAATCCATAAATGTCTCATGAAGGTTCCTAACACCACCCTGTCAGAGGTTGTGCCAAGCTTCCAATCCCAAGCATTCTAACTATAATGAACTTTGAGCACATGGGTGCTAGAACATTCTACAAGATAACTGACTTAGCGTGCCTATGAGTTGACAAAAGTAAAAGGGAAGGAGGAGCACTGCTCTAGCTTATAGAACCTTGGGATATAAGAGTACGTGGCCTAATTTAAAAAAAAAAACAAACAGATATAAAGGATATTTAAGGGTTATGGAGCAATTGAATGTGGCCAGCGAATTAGAACATAATTGTTAATCATTAGGAGTAATAGTGGTATGTTCTATAGGACTATATCCTGAAGTATTTTGGAGTGAAATTTTATTTAGTCTACAATTTAAAATGCTTTAGTGAAAAAATAAACAATTTAGTGAAAAAATATATATTTGATATGTAATTGTTACATATAGATAGTGGGTATACAAGTATTAATTAAATTCTCTTTTCAGATTTTCTATATGCTTCAAAATTCCTAAAATAAATATTTTTAAAGTATGTGAATATAATTGCTGTCCCTACATTTTAAAGAGTTTTCAAAAAGGGAGAGAAGTCATGGTAAATTTGGCTTAAGTAGGTGAAACTTGTAACATTTTTTTAAATTATGTTTACTGAAGTGGACTTTCAGCACTGTGTAAATTTGCGGGATTTAGGCTGGCGCCTCCACAAATTTAAGTGATCACATCACAACTATAACCTATGCCTACTCCCATCCCTCCTCATTCTCCCCATCTGGTGCCTCAGTTCTGGGTTTCTTTTGAGTTGGGTTTGTCTGCAACCTGTAACTTTAATATACAACTAGCATACATTGTGAAGCACTCTTCTTATGTTAAGGTTCTAAACTACTAAAACAAAATTAGAAATTCAGGATCCCCCTGAGATTTCTGTACTGGACAGCGCTTCCCTCGGGTATGCCGGTCTGAAAGACTGACCCCGTCCACCAGTGGTAAAGTGTTGGACTCCATTCGTTTCAGTATTTCTGTTCCCCAAACTAAATTCAATAATTGGTCAGAATAAGCCTCTGTGGCATGGTAAACAACAAAAACAATGAGTAACATCATACATAGTAATAATGATGCACATTTGTCAAGCACTCAGTGAAAGGCATGATCAAATTGGTAAGACAATAAAGATGATGTTTCAATAGTAATGGCAGATAAAGCATGTGCACACCTGAGCCATATAGTCATTATAGTCTTTTCATTTTAAAAAAAGATTTATTTGGGCCTCCCCGGTGGCGCAGCGGTTAAGCGCTGCGCTGTGGAGCTGTCGGCAGCGGCGACGCGAGTTCGACGCCCGGCCGGGGAGAATCCCACATGGCACAGCAAACCTCTCCTGCCTTGCCCGCTGCTCCCCTCAGCAGTATATTTCTGATCTGCCTGTTCTGCTACCCGCTCTGTCTCTGGTGAACCCTCTCGCCGCCCCACACCTCTGGCCTGCACCCCAGCTTGCATGTATAAAAAAAAAAAAAAAAAAGAAGTAAAAAAAAAAATCTTTAAAAATATATATATATATATTTATTTTAGGGCCTCCCTGATGGTGCAACAGGTTAAGCGCAGCGCTGTGGAGCTCTTGGTGGCTGCAACAGCTTGAGTTTGGTGCCCAGCTGGGGAGATTGCCACTTGGCACAGCAGACCTCTCCTGCCTTGCCCGCTGCTCCCCTCAGCAGTGTGTTTCGATCTGCCTGTTCTGCTCCCCACTCTGTCTCTGGTGAACCCTCTCACTGCCCCACACCTCTGGCCTGCACCCTAGCTTGTATGCAAGAATAAATAAATCTTTTTTAAAAGATTGCTTTTATTTATTTATGCATACAAGAGTTGGGCTGTAGTCCAAAGGTGTGGGGGTTTGGTGGGGGGAGGGTGAGAGGATTCACCAGAGACAGAGTGGGGAGCAGAACAGACAGACTGACTGAAATACACTGCTGAGGGGAGCAGGGCGGGAAACAGGTGAGGTCTGCTGCGCCATGTGGGTTAACTCCCTGGCCGGGGATCAACTCCTGCTGCTGATGCCTATAGCTTGATAGTGCTGAGACTTAACCCCTTGTGACACCAGGGAGACCCACTATGGATAGTCTTAAGTCAGGAATCCAACAGAAATGCATTAAGTCTTCTTTCTTAGCATCTGCTTGAGCAAATTCAGTTAATCACAATTAGTTCTGCAGGCAGCTGGCACACCCTTCCCTTCATAACTCCTGCCTGACTTGCTTATCCTTTTCCCGCCCAAGAACACTTCCTCCACCAAGCTGGCTGAGGCCACTTACATTCCCTTGCACACTTAGTGAACACTATGACCCACTGAACCACCCTGCATAGTTCAGGACCAACATGTGTATACATCTTCTACATTTTTTTTCATGTTTCTACTAATTTTTAGTGTAGTCCCCTTGCCCCCACCTGCCTGAATAGCCAGTGTCTTCCCTCCAAGAACTTCCTCTATGCCAAAATGCTCAAGAATAGAAGGAATTGAAACAGTCTAGGAAGAAAAGAGCAGAATATCAGCCTGACCTCCCCACCCAAGTATCATATTGAGGTCAGTCCCTGAGGGCTGTAACTTCCCCACCTGGAGTCAATACTTAACTCACCTCCCAGGATTATGAGGATCAGATAACCCACATGAGGTGTCAACATTTTACAAAGAGCTACGGGTGTGTTAGTTTTTAAGTTGCCTAATGTTGGGTTAGTTGTCTTCCTTATTTAATATGTTCTACCCTAAATTATAACATAACTTCAAGTTGTATTTTATAAAAATTGTCTTACCATTAAGAGCTCAGTATGTATTCAGAGGGAAATCATTAACTATTTATTCAACAAATACTATGTAAAAGAATGAAAAAGCATGAAAGTTTTCTTCAAGGGACAATTGAATAGAGGAAACAAATGCAAAGCATGACTATTACATATAGGTGTAAGCAGTGTTTTAGTTCATAGGAAAGATGACTTCTGATATTTTAAACTTAGGTTTATTCCATAATAGGATGAAGGGTTTTCCTTTTTCTCCCTATACATTACTGCCCCCTGGTGGTGTCATCGCCCTTTTGCAGGGCCTCACAATTCCCCAAATGCAGAGTAAAGCTCAAGTAATACAACAAAATGCAACCAAATCTGACTTGATTTGTGAACATTCACATCAAAATTAGCCATTTTAAGAGTTGAGCACTAATTCAATAGAATCAGAATCCTTTTTAGAAAAGATAGTAGAGTTCCCTTGCTCTCTCTCCAGCCAAAAGAAAAGACCACATGGGGACACAGCAAGAAGGCAGTCAGTCATCTCCAAGTCAGAAAGGGCTCACATCAGACACTGAATTGGTTGGCACCTTGATTTGGACTCCTAGCTTCCTGAATTAAAAAAAAAAATGTTTAAACAAGCTAGTCTGTGTTTTGTTATAGTTACCTGAGCAGACTTGCACAGGGAGTGAAGTTAGGATATAAGAGCAACAACAGCAGCAGAAGCAGTAGAGAACAGTGTGGGTGGCAGGGGACTGTGCGGTGGGGTACAGAGCAGAGGCCATGAAAGAACCCCAGAGAGCCTACTGCATGATTACCAGGATACATTTCTGCAATGCTGAAGAAAAGATTCTCAAAGAATGGCTGAGAGATAAGTCCTACAAGCATTTCTGTGCTCCAGTTATGGAGACATAGAACTAAGATTAGAATACCAGAAGCATATGTCTTTTCTGTATTCCTTTTTGTAGTATGCATGAATTAGTTTCATAGTAAAATGTTTCTGAAATAGTAATACAATCTGTTGCAGGTGTTCTACACACTTCCTTTCCCCACCCAGCATGCTTAACATCCAGCTTTAATTAAAAAGAAAAAATCATTACCACCAGTGTAGCAACGAGAAGGCTTGGAGCAGGTTCCCCATGATTCAGGCAGACGGGAAAGGATTTCTGGAGCCTTCGGTGGCTTTTCCAGGCTTTTAATGATCTTTTGTAGTGAGGCAATCGGGTACAGGGCAGGTAGGGGAGCTGTGGGGCCAGGCGGCTTGCAGGCCTCCCAGCCTGCCGTAAGTCTTCACTCTTTCTGGGCTCTCTGGGGTTCTCATGGCCTCTGCGCTGCACCCCGCCGCACAGTCCCCTGCTGCCACGCTCTGTTCTCTACTGCTGCTTCTCCTGCTGTAGCTGTTGCTCTTACATGCTCGGCCTCCAGGCCCAGGTGTGCCCACTCACGCACGCCCACACCCTGCTGCAGTTGCTCTCCATCAGGCATGTGCGCAGGACCACAGGAGTCTATCATTGATGGGAGGGTGGAAAATCCTGATCATTCTTTCTTTTACCCTACAACCAGTTAAAAATCTTGATTTGGAATCCATTGTCACAATTTGTTATTTATCTAGACTGCCCCAGTTTTGGGGAATGGTCACAGGGAACCCTTCAAGACTAGAGAAATAAACTGATACTCAAAATTACTTCTCAAGAAATAAAACATTTTGTTTTGTTTTGCTTGCTTATTCTTTCAGCCCTGTATTCTGTTAGTTGCCTATTGTGTGAACTTTTATTGATAAATACGGACAACAGTAAGCAAAACACTTCTAGCTCCTCATCCCTAACAGAAACTTCACCCTATTCCACCTGTGTTCAAAATAAAATGAAACTTTTAAAAAATCATTATGAAACCAAAGAAAGGCACTGTATAATTTCACTCATATGTAGTACATAAAGAAACAAAATGAAAAAACAAAAACCAAAAGCCAAAAAACAACCTTTTAGACTGTAAGGGAAGGGGAGAAGGGGTGAGAAAACTGGGTAAAGAGGACCAATTATACAATGAAGGGTAGATTAGACTTTTAATGGGGAACTTAATGTAGTATATACAGGTGTTTTATAATGATGCCACCTGAAACTTACATAATATTAAAATGCATTTTTACTTCAATGAAAATTAGCATTATAATTATTAGGATAGAATGAAGGTGAGAAAATGGCCAAAATGAGGATTATGTTTTGGAGATTGGAACAGTCAAAATGCTTTATCATATATTGATTTCCCAAAAGAGATACTGTTTTAAGGAAAAGCACTATGGGTAGGAAATCCAGTGTTAATGGTCATGAATGTTTTAGTTAATTGGTCCAGAAAGAGATAACAAGGCTAAGCAAGGGCATCACCCTTTAATCATCAGAATAATGCCACAGTATTTCTCACAACTCCCCTGAGGGAAGATGATGGCCACCTACAAAAGGTCAGTAAAGACCTAACATAAATTCAGAATTCAAGGAAATAGCCCATCTTTCATTTTATTAATGAAAAAATTATAATAGGAAAACAATCAAATTCAAATTTATACTCACAGACATATATTTTAACGTTAAAACTACAAAATCTAGTATGACTTCCTCAAACCGCCTTATGGATATGCTTTGAGATTGCCATTTCAATAAACTGTTCTCTAGTTTCCAAATAATCTTAATTGTGACATTTAATCTCTTCCGTTTTTCGTCTCTGGTTTTATTGTATTAGGATAAACATTTAGAAAATGTCTTGGGCTTCAACTGGTTTTCCTTCTAATGAGACAAGTCTTTCAAAACAGTCTTGAATTGGAGAGCTGCTTTAAAAAAAAATAAGCAGCAGTGGTAAAACTACAATTTCAAGAGACAGGCCATCAGAGTAGACACATGGCTACTTTCATGGTAATCACGAGAGAGAATAGTAAGTGTTCAACATTAAGATGCAGCTTAGCAAACATAACCAGTGATACATGTTCAAATAGAATAAAATCTGTAGGAACCAAAGAGCAGATATGCGCTAAGTATTTTTTTTTCCTCCTCATTTAGTAAGTAATATGGTACATCTTAGATAGTGGGATCTGAAATAAGACATCCAGGTTTGAAATCCACTTCAATTGTAATTCCTGTGTGTTTGATCTCTACTTCCTCAGCTTCTAGCTCTTGCTAATAATAACAATTGGCTAGAATATTTAAACTTCTTGTTAAATTAATACTGTGGTGTTAAAAAATATTTTGAAACCAAAAGCAACCAATCTAGACCCAGTATACCTAAGTCAGTCATAGAGGACCAGATTAACAATTGCACCCTATGTTCTAACAATATTGGTCATCTTTCTGAAATTCAACCATGCAAAACAATTTTCCTTACTCTGCAAAGATTTCCTCCTGACTTTTAACAACTGGCTCTTCTTTCTGGCCTAAGTTCAAATGTCACCCACTCTGAGACCTTTTCTAGCTTCCCCTACACTATTTTTCCTAAGTTTGTTCACATAATTGAGTCTTTTATAACAGTTCCCACAAAAGGCCATTATCGTGCTTTAAGTTTATCTTCTTGTCTGTCTCCACTGACTATAATATAAGCTCCATTGGAGCTTGGTCTAGCCCACAGTTACATTCTCAGTCAAAAAGAGGGTCTTACACAAAGTATTTCACAGTAAAGGATGGATGGATGAGGAAGCATAAGGTCTAGGTGGTTGATAATGATCCTTCTCGTTTATAACCTACTTTTCATTGCTTCTGCGACTAATACCTGCTCTTAGCCTCCATCACTTCTCACCTGGGTCACAGCAGGCTTCAAGAAAGGGTCTGCCTGCTTCTACTCTGGATTCCTTATGGTTTATCTTCACATGAGAGCCAAGCTACTCTGAAAAACATGTAAGTCACTCTTTTGTGAGATCCCTGCAATGGCTCCCCCGATCACTGAGTGAAAGTCAAAATTGTACAATAACCTACAAGGCCCAGCTTGGCATGCTTCCTCCTTACCTGACTTTTTCACTCATTTTGCTTAAGTACTCTTGTCCTCCTTTTCCTTGAATACGCCAAGTACATTAGTTTTTGCTCTAAGCTGCTCCCTCTTTCTATAATCCTTCCCCCATAGCTGACTCACCAGTTTCCTCTCCTACTATGGGCTTTTAATCTGATCTTCCTATTGAAGCCTATCTACATATCTTATTTACTACTGCGGAAATAGCAATACAAGGATAGGACAGGGAGAAGAGGATGGGATGTGACTCCAAGAAATAGGTTTTTAAGTGTCAAGTGCAATTAAAGCTTAAGACCATCCACTGTACAACTCTGGAACTACTGAAAGTAAAATTTCACTTAAAAAAAATCACAATGGTATTTTATACAACCCTATTGACAAAAGAATCATTTCTGTACCATACCTAAAATTCAAAAGGCCAGTCAAAACCTGAAATTACTGGTAACGTGATAAAATAACACAAAACATGGTAAAGACTGCTTTATTGGCAGCAGTACAAGGCAATAAATATTGATCCCCACAGAACTCAGATTATTTATCAGATTACGGGTCCACTGAACCAGCTGATTACTGGGATGACAAATTGAACTCAATCCTGCTTCTTGGGAAATGAAGCCATAACCAGTTGATACAAGGCATATGCTGTTCCTGAAAAAGAAATAGAAGAACTTAAAAGAAATTCTAAGATGTAAATGCATGATCCTAACATTCCAGTGAAAAAGTTATAAGGCAAGGTTGGTATTAAGACCACTTTTATGAGAAAATAAAGTATTCTGATAGGTGCTGGGCAAAATTTAAAATAAATATACATGTTTAATCAATTTTAGTATTAGCTAACTTCTAAAGAAAGTGTTAGATATAGCACAATAATGTATCTGTCAACTTAATAACATATAAAAATAATCTTAAAATATTAAAAAACACAAAAGTTATTTTCATATTAACCTAAGATTGCCTGAGAATTGCTAATGATTCAAAATCCAAAAGAGACCAAAACATACAAGTCTTCTCTAAAGCATATTACCAATGTAAAACCAAGGAAGAGCGGTATACAATTTTAAAATAAATATAAGAATAACTAATAACTGGACATTTATTTTTTAAACTAATCACCAGAATGTGTAAAAAAAAAAAAATAGTCACACTGAGGAGATGTGAACCTCTTCCCCTAAATCATACACAGTTTTGTAAGCCCATGTTACTGCAACAAGGAAAAAACAAGTTTAAAAATAAACAGTCACTCTGACAAAGAGAATTTAGGACTTGAAACTTAAAACAGCCCAAATGTCACTCTGTGGTGGTAGTCCTATATGAGAACTGTCTCTTCACTGTATTCAATTTAAGCCAAAGGCGGCACTGTAGCACGAGCAGGGACATTTTGTAATTAGGCTCAAATTCCAATTTTCTCAAACAGAAGTAATATTAACTTGAATAACTAACATACATATGTTTAAAATTAGAATACATTAGTGAATTAACAGAAATCCATGTATGTGGTACTATGAACAAGATGAGCACACCATAGTCACTCTATCACGGTTTCCCTTCAACTACCAGGGGGAGCCATTACTCAAATTCCTAAGTTTGGTTGCAGTATACCAGTCTGTGACACTCCACTGCTAATATGCTGAATAATGGATCTACCCTATCCCATCAAAGTACTCTGCACAGTAAAAATAAGTACTGTTCTGTACAGGTTTTATTTCTATCACAAGCATGTATTTACAGGGTTTAGATGTAAAATGCGCTTTTATTTTAGATCACAAAATGTTTAAAAGCCTTTACAAGGAGGGCTTCCTTGGCAGCGCAGTGGTTAAGCGCTGCACTGTGGAGCTGTTGGCAGCGGCGACGCGAGTTCGATGCCCGGCTGGGGAGATTCCCACATGGCGCGGCAGACCTCTCCTGCCTTGCCTGCTGCTCCCCTCAGCAGTGTATTTCCATCGATCTGCGTGTTCTGCTCCCCACTCTGTCTCTGGTGAATCCTCTCACCACCTCCCACACCTCTGGCCTGCACCCCAGCTTGTATGCATAAATAAATCTTTTAAAAAAAAATGCTATAGGGAGGCCGGGTGGGAGAGAGACAATCAGTGGCGGGGGGGGGGGGGGGGGGGGGGGAGGGAAGGAAAAGGGCACAAAATGGAATAGAAAAGCACACAAGGGACCATGGAGATGGATCACGGGTGAATTGGTGGTGGGCTACCCAAGGGGAATACAAAATGTAAAAGACATAAATAACAATAAAAATATATATTAAAAAAAAAAAAAAGCCTTTCACAAGGGATGGGGAAGAGTGGATGTCCTGACTCCACCAATGGCACTGCCAGTGAGTGACACACCCTAAAAGCCAACTCATCACAAGCTAATCAGCACACTTTATTGGTTTGATCTTTAAAAGACATTAATACACTCATATAATTTTATATATATATATATATCAATCACAATCCTGAATCCTTACATGTGAAATATTAAAATCTCAGCTTTTAAAGAAAAAAAGCCTTGAGTTAAACTATTGGCACAGTAAAAGTATTATTATTTTCCCAGAAACCAAGCATTCCAAATGTCTTACCACCAACTGTAAGAACCATGGTGGCCCTATACAGGAGGGCATCAGCTACCCCACCCTTCAGATGCACTGGAATTCCATTTTCCTCCTAGGTTGAAAGAAAAAGAATACTATGTCATTTGTTTTCAAATAAGTTCAAAAGGCTGTTTCATTTGTATAAAATTAAGTGCACTTCAAACACCTCCAGAATTAAAATATTTTAAATATTTAAGTTCAAAAGGACTATAATTATCCCGATTCTTTCACAACTACCACTACTACTGCTTCTTCTTTGAAAACAGTAATGCCTAAACGTCAACATTCTTTTCAAGTTGATTTGAGATCCAAGATTCTAAGAGACACACAAATGTGAAAATATATTTATACATATAGTTACATATATTTAAATATATATACTCATTTATATATATTTAAATATATATAGTCACATATATTTAAATATATCTATATATAAATATTACATATATTACATATTATATATAACATATATAATATATACAATATATAATATATTATATAATAATATATAATATGTATTGATATATAATATATAAATATATGTAAATAAATATATATTTAAATATATAACTATATATAACTGATAACTATGATTTTTTTAAAAAGAAATGTATTTTCAATAAATAGATATTTAAATAGATTTAAATAGATTTAAATATTTAATATATTTAATATGGTGCAGCAGATAAATAGATATTTAAATAGATTTAAATAGATTTAAATATTTAATATATTTAGTATATATTTAAGTATATTTAAATATATTTATTGAAAATACATTTCTTTTTTAAAAATCATAGTTATCACATTTTTGGATTATTCATAGGGAAGGTTTTCTTTCCTTAAAAAAAGGAGAGGAAGTTTTGGTTTATAACCCTAAATTATATCATCAGCACCTAGTCCCACAGCTGTTAAATATAAGTACTTTATTTTTTTAAAAAGATTTATTTAATTATGCATATAAGCTGGGGTGTAGGCCAGAGGTATGGGGTGGTGAGAGGCTTCACCAGAGACAGAGTGGGGGAGCAGAACAGGCAGATCGACTGAAGTACACTGCTGAGGGGAGCAGCAGGCGAGGCAAGAGAGGTCTGCTGCACCATGTGGGAATCTCCCTGGCCGGGTTTCTAACTCGTGCTGCAGTGGCTCTGGATAGTTTCATAGTGCTGAGCTTAACCCACTGTGCCACCAGGGAGGCCCCTATTTTTATGCAGTATATATAACAATTTTTTTCTACAACTTAAAATTTTATCTGGGAAAAATGATAGATAAAACAAAAATAATCACTTATAACCTAACTATCTATAAAATAGGTAAACTTTTCTGTTCCACTAAGTCTTTGCTCATGACAAAACCACTATTAACAATAACATACATATCTTTAAATATTTTTAATGCTTACACTGTCCTGTCTTCTAATTTAACACATAATTGCTCAGTACATAAAATGTGATCATGCATTTTATGTAAAGAACTACTATCTTTTTTTTGTCTACTACTATCCTAAAAACCATTATCAGTCCACTTAAACCTAACTTACAACTCTTAATGGCTACACAGCACTACACTGTGAAAAGAAAAACCATAATTGAGTTAGTCAGTTCTTCTCTAATGGATATTAGATTGTTACATTTAGCTTTCTTTTTTTTGTTATTAAAATCTCATAATGAACAACCTCTTTCCCACTTTTATATACTTAAGCTACTATTTCTGTAGGCAAGATTTTTAAAAGTGGAAATCCTAGATGATCGAGTATGTGATTCGTTTTTACCAATACTTTCAAATACCCCCCAAAACTTTTATCCCAATTATACTACTACCAAGCATGTATCAAACTACTGTTTATGAATGTACCTATCTCCACAAGTAGCTAACATAACCTATTTTAAATCTCTCTCAAACTTTCACAAATAGGAAAAAAAAAGTATTAATTTGTGAATTAAATTTGCATTTTTACTAACTTGTAGGAGTTACTTGAATAAGAATATTAAATTTATTAAGAATATTAAATTATATTTAGAAAATTTGCTATGTGTCACTTGTCTGTTGCAAACAAAATAAATTTTTTTTTTTTTTTAAAGATTCATTTTTTATTTATACATACAAGCTGGGGTACAGGCCAGAGGCGTGAGGCGGCGAGAGGGCTCACCAGAGACAGAGCGGGGAGCAGAACAGGCAGATCAGAAATACACTGCTGAGGGGAGCCGCGGGTGAGGCAGGAGAGGTCTGCCACGCCATGTGGGATTCTCCCCGGCCAGGCATCGAACTCGCATCGCCACTGCCGACAGCTCCACAGCGCAGCGCTCAACCGCTGCGCCACCGGGGAGGCCCACAAAATAATTTTTATGTCACCAAATCTTGTGATGTTTCTCCTTAACAGTTTCTAGAGTTTGTAAAAAATTGCTTAGGAAGACTTCCCCACCTCTGTGATTGTAAGACAAATTCACCCCAGATGATATTTAGAAATATTGTAATGTATACTTGAAATCTGCTGAGAGTAGAACTTAAGTGTGCTTACCACACTCCAAAGAAAAAAGGGTTACCTATGTGACATGATATATATATTAATTAACTTGAGTGTGGTAATTATTCATAGATACATTAAACATCACATTGTACAACCTTAAAAAAAAATCAGGTGTATAAGCTAAATACGTACCATTTTTGGTATGCGTAAATCAGGACTCAAAAAATAGGGACTGGGAGAAATATTCTCCTTTATTTTCTTCTATTATTTTGTTAAAGGAGAAGGATTTATATCTGTGATTTATCTTTCCATGTACTATATATACATTAAATATATATATATGTGTGTATACACACATATATAGTACATATACCATAAGGATCTAGCTTCACTTTCTTTAAACTTCAGCAAATTTTTCCAATATGGATATACGGTATCTCTCCTCTTCAATGTGAAATAGCCCTTTAAACATCAACAGTTTCTTCCTATTCTTTTGCTAATACAAAAGAATCACTAACAATCAGACATTTCCAGATTTACTTCCTATCTCCAACTTTTGGTAATCTAAATATTACGAATAACAATCTCCTACAAAATATTTCAGTACCTGAAATAGTTTTTGTTTCTCTGGAACTTTATTTTCTAACTGTCTGCGTGAAGCAGTACTTATGGTCCTCTGGGTAATCTGACGAAGAGCCTGAAAAGAAAAAAATCCATATATATATAAAACAGATTTAGGGCTTAAAGAAATCTTCAAAACAAAACATTTTCAATCTTCAATATCATTGAAGAGGAAAACTGAGATAAAATATATCTAATTTGCCAATAACAAAGTCATAAACCAGCATCCAGATTTTACAATTTGTTATCCATCTACTGCAGTTTATCGATAGTACAGTCTGCAATCTCCAAAGACCATATTCAAGAAACAATATAGGCAGTTTCCAAGCAAAAAAATTCATGATCTTTACCTGGATTGAAATCAGTAGCATTTCATTAGCTTCGAGGAAAACATGATATATAGACATCTCAAAAATAAGGATCCTTACAAAATACACTAAGCTCAAGTGTTTTCATTTTATATTTTATATTACTTAAAGTCTATTACTTGATATCAGAATAAACTAGCGTGATTTCTATTTCATTAACATGTTTCCCTTGTAACAATTTTCCTTAAAAATCTTTGGGGGAAGAATTAGTCTTTTTATTAAAAAGAAACTTGCAGCATACATCCAGTTGAATGAAACAAACATGTACTCCTCTTCCTAAAATAAGTGTTGATAAGCTAAGTAAAACTATCGGTTACAAAATAAAACTATCCTTATTATATTTTCTTTCTTTTTCGCATTTTTTGGGAAATTCACATGCTCAAAGGCAGTGAAGAGGTGAAGGACACTGCAGAACCGTTTGATGTAAGCAATAGTACACTTCAGTCGTGACCGCTCCTCATTTTCTAACCGAAATCGTAGTAACTTGATTTTTATATTGCTTTCTGACGCTTGCAAAGCTCAGAGCCATTGAATCTTAAGTCCTTCGATAACAAAGGATCATCTTTCTTTCAAACTCTTCCTGGTATCAGAACTTCCATCTGAACCTCGGTTTTATTCTGTAATATCTCACACAGGGTTAGAGGTAGCGAATAAGAACCCAAGGTCTATCTATCTAACCCACAACCCTCTGGTCACCTTCCCAACCACTCCACTCCCCACATACATCCAGCGCAACCTGAGTCAAGAATGAATGGAAAGGAAAGTCAGGCGAAAAGGACGCGGACCAAGGTGACTTCTGACGCAATCTACCCCCACCCTCCACCCCTACCTCCTAGGCAAGGCTTTTCTGTAGTGGCCCCTTAGCCTTCATTACCCTCACCCCACACCTCGGACGAAAATCGAGAAGCTGCTCACCAGCAGATTCCGCAGCATCTTGGCTCACTTACTGCCCACCAACTGCGCCAACTGAATACCGGGAACTAAAATCGCCACACCCGGAACCGGAACTACAGTCTGGCCTCGCGCATGCGTCAGGGAACCTGAAAATTACCAGACAGGGGAGGGGTTGTGCTCGTGACTACAGAGAGCAAAAGAAAAGTGCGAGCGGCCCTTAGGGCTTTGGTCGCTCTAACCAGATGGAGGTTTCTCTCTGGTTGTCGTTCTTGACCTGTTCGGTGCCATTCATACCTACAGGCTCCGGGAGCTAAGGCTGGGAAAAAGCAAATTATTTTGGCGATCAGAGAGGCAGACCTGTTAGACACTGTATTAATTGGCTTCGATAATATTAACGGGACACCAGACTATCATAGAAAATTAGTGTATTTTGAATGAGAAGGCTTAAAACTGAGGAATCTGTGAGCCATTGATTAGAAGCTGAAAGAAAATTAAGCTGCATAGCTGAATGAAATACAAAACAAAACGAATAATTCTCTTACACGGATATAATCAGATTTTTTTTCCAACGGAAACTGTTATGAGGGTGTTATTTGTTCCTTGTGTTGAGAATGTGCTGTAAAGAGCTGCCTCGGTATACTGATTTTTATCTTCTTGTACCTGTGGATGCTGCAGAATTTCTCATGCAAAAAGCACTTCCACGTTCCCCCAAGACTGTGGAAGCTGTTCGCTCGTTTTCTGGGCCTGGGAACGCTGAAAAGAGGAAGGACATTTAATGGAGTAACAAGAAAAATCTGGACTCTTAAGTCTTACTGTCTCTGGTCCAGTAGGTCACTTTCCATGATTGAAGTTGCCAGGTATAGCAAAGGTACAGGTATGCTGTCGGTATATTTTGCATCAATCTTGCGTAGTAATGCCACATTACAAGTATATCTTCTGTGCTCACTCAGTGTGTATAAATATAAGCATAAAAATACCCTATACAATGAATGAATCTTTTCACTCTAACAAACTCTCAGTGCTATTTCATTGTCATTTCAAAGAAAAAGCTGAGTATATATATGGGTTTAGCATAGGTGAAATGTGTAGATAAAAACTAGTAACTAAAAATATTTATCCCTTCTAATCTTTAGCTGGGGCAGATATTTTTAAAAAGAACTATCATTTGAACTTGTTAATGTTACATGTGCTCTTACTCAACATTTAGTCAATTAGATTGCAAGCTTCTCAAGAACAGAAACTATTGTTTTCAAGAACTGAATTATGTAATTACCCCTAAATGGGGTAATCAGTTAACCAAATGAATTAATAATACATATAGTGACAGATCTGGGACACTATGGCTCTCCCCCAAAAAACCCAAAGATTCACAATAGATACATCCCAAACAACATGCAGGTAATTATTTGCATGTTACTTAGTACAATTTTACTCTTTACTGAATCATTCTATCACATACAAATACATTCCCAAATTAGACAGACCTTTGATTTCAGTTACCATCCTGTTTCTCTTCTTCAAAATAAAACGCAGATTTAATAATTTCTTTCCTTATCTTTTTTCTTATCCTTTCCTGGATCCTCATCCTCTTGATCTCTAAATTTCAGAGAACCACCTTTTTTCTATTTTCATCCCATTTGTGATTTCAATCAATTCCATGAAATACCACTTTGCATTGGTGCCTCTCCAGTCTCTGACTTTTCCCTTTAACTCCAGACTTCTCAAACTTATGTTCAAAACTGAATGCTACTTCTCATTCCTTACCTTCAATCCTTCTCTGCATTCCAAGACCCAAACTTTGAGTTTTACTGTCGTAACCTATTAATCAGTCCATTGGAAATTTCTGCTGGCTACACTTTCAAAACATAAGCTTAACCTGACCTCTCATTACCTCCACTGCTACCACTACTCCAGACCAAGTCTTCATACTATGCTCGTATTACTTCAAAAGGCTTTACAATCGATTTCCCTGTTTCGAAGGACTCTTTTGTTCAATCTCTTCCACACAGCAATGACTTTAAGGAATTAAGTTAGAGACTCTGCTTTAAACTGTTTTTGTTAATGCTATATGCCAGCAACCAGAATAGTAACTAGCACACAGAAAATATTTCAGTAAATATTGGTTAAATAACATATTACTTAAAGGATGAACTTATTGAGTATAAAAATTCAAAGTCTTTCTTAATACCCATTGTACTCCTTTCAAACAATTTTAGTACTGGGGCTCCTCATTGTCACCCTGTTTTTGCTCTATAAATTGTAATTATCCTGATAGAAAAATTTGCCTTGGTACCTGTCAAACTTTATTAGATATTCCCAGGAACATTTGAAATTTGTTACCAAATTTCTAAATTCAATCTCTGAAGCCAAATGATTATTTTCAAAATAGGTTCCTTTCTAAAATATCAGTGTGCGGTTCTTTGGTATGAATAGTACGGGATGACATATGCAGCATAACAGGTACAGGGAAATGGTGAGGTGGAGGACAGGGCAGAAGCAGATTAAAAACAGTGAGCAGCTGACCCTTCTCCAGCCACTTCTCAGATCAAAAGCTTCCAGTCATATGTCTGGACCCCTGACAGTTATTTCTTAATGCAGCACTTCTCATTATTCTGTCTGCCAACAACAGTGCTGATCTGCCAACTACTTACTACTTGCCTAAGCTTTTTGTCATGAAAAAGAATAAATAATTCACTCACTGGCATTTTTGAATAGCACCGTGCTATTCAAAATGAACCTCACTTACCAAGCTCTGCCCATAAACAAAAAACTTTCAATTAGTCTTTTGGAGTCTATTTACAGTGAGATTGCCAACATCAGCCAGAAATACAAGGAAAATTGCTTAATGACTCAAACTAAAATTAAAACTAGTAACAGAAATTGTTAAAATAGGAAAATAATGTGCGTGTGTGTGTATATATATGCGCCCATATATATCCTCAGAAAAATATTTTATCCATGAACTAAGATTAGTATGTTTTAGAAATAAAGGGAATCTTAGAATTTTTTTTTTTTTTACTTTTAGACATACAAAAATTCAATAGGAGTAAATAATTCGAGAAAGAACAGATGTAATAACATCTAGGTAACTGGAGAAAAAGAATAAACAGTCTAAAAGGTTCAATATCTGACTTGGAGAGGATCAGATTTATCAAAAACAACAATTTAAGGTAGAAGAGACTAGAGCCTTTGAAACTCTTGGGGGAAAATTTAAATTATATATGTAGTCAAACTATGAATGAAATGTGTGTGTTACAAGGACAGATTAGACATGTAAGGACCCCAAATTTGACTCATACTACTCCCTGGAGTAGTGTTTTAGGTAAGTTTTAAGGAAATGTTCTAGTAAACATGGAACATATTGGAAACAGCAGGAGGACAGCAAGAGGTTATACAGCAGGTCAACAGAACAACCAATACTGACTGGCAAAGGACAAGTGGAGAAGAGCCCAGGGAATCAGCATTATCTGATAGCTAGGAAGAAAACCCCTTCAAAACTAGTGATGATAACATGGAGCATCTGACAAAAAAGTAAATTAAGACATGTATCTGAAAAGTTGGATGTGTTATAAATGAGGGGATTATTAATTCCAGGAAAAAAATAACACAAAGTGCAATCAAGGGCTATGATTTTCCTCTACAGTTTACAATATTTTATAGTCATAATTAAATAACTAATACATTTATTTAGTAAGCAGTTATACATACAATGGGAGAAGAGGAGGTATGTGTGCTAGAGAGCTAAATTATCGGGTAATACTATCAAGAAAATAATGTCTAAAACTGCTCAACTGGGCAAGAGAATAAGTATGTTATTTACATACACTAAGACAAATACCAAAAGAAACAACTTTTGGAGTCAAATTGACTGTCTCTGAAAGGTAAAAAACGTTGGCCAAAGAATGACTGTTATCATAAGGCCTTTAATTTTTTTTTACTTTGATACACTTTACAGACATATAAAAGCAAAAGAGATCACCATGGTCTAACTTTAGACATATTTATTACTTTGAAATTTCAAATTACATTAAGGGAAAAGTGATTTTTTTTGTTTACTGAATGGAACATGAGCTAAAAAGATCTCTAAAACACTTTATTGATCATCCAAACTACCACAATATTAATGCATCAAAATTCTTCTTGAAACTCAACACTTCCTTACTCCCTCCTCCACACTCCCCAAATAACCATGTTCATAAAGAACAAAATTTTATACCTTACCCTATAAGTACCATAAAGTAATGCTAAGGCAGTTTCAAGACAGAAGTGTGCATGCTGAACAGTTATTCAGACCTCTCAGCTACTCGTTCTCTGGTTTTTCAATTCTTCGGCTTCTATTTTCCAGACATTTCCCCTTGATTTAATACTACATATCTAATCCATCTGCCTATAACTCAGGTGACAATCTAGCCACTTTCTTTTAAGAACAGATGTTTCTCAGTAATATAAATCATTTTGCAGTTAGTGTCCTCAAAGTGATCAACAAATACATGTGGCAATCAAACACACATGGCATCGTAGTGATCTTAAAATGCAAACTCTGACTCTGGGCAAAATTTGGTGCTAAATATTAACAACACTGAAGCACTGTTATTTTAGCAAGACACTTAAACATTGTTAATTTTGTTCATTTTTATTATACAGAGCATATTAACATAATTTCTTAATATAATCAAAGTTACAAATAACTTATTGACCAATAAACAAGAAATATTCTCGACTCTCCTCTTGGTTGAAAATTCTCTGTTGGAAGTATAGTTATTCTTACCAATTTATTTTTAAACTGCCTTATGATTTCAATTAAATGTCTTAGCTTATTGAATAATTCCTCCAATTGGGAAACTTCATGTATCAAAATACTTTTCTTAAGTTAATGCATTTTCAATGCCTCCTACTTAACCTAGTTGTCTTTATAATGCAATATAATTCTTTGAAAGTTGACTATGACATCAGTGTTTCCAAAAGATGAACATAAGTGAAGCCTATAAGAAAGAAATGTCTTCCCTCCCCGCCACGCTTCACAGAGGTAATATGAATAGCCTACATACTTTTTACTTAACAGGAATACCTTAGAGCTCAAATGGCAGGAAGTAGGAAGGAACTTAGGCCGTCAATGTGCTCGTAAAATAAACGAAACTCCAGATTATTTTTAAGGTTCCATCTTCATCAAAGATGAGAAAATGTTAGAAGGGCTTTAGCAGCACCGTTAGTTGCCAAATTAGAAAATATGAAGGCTGGCAGTCCTCCTGATCAGAACAAACTCAATCTAGGAAGACTGACAAAAACCCCTTTCCCCCAGTGATAGATCCCAGAAAATAAACTGCCATGTGCAGGAGGGTCAATTAGCAGAATAAATAAAAAAATTCTGAAGGACTAACAATACAAAGAGTATTTGTAGACAACGAATAATACTCCATGCACTCAAAAATTTCAAGATAATTATACATTAAAGTACCTCATGCTACCAGTTAAAAGGTATTAGCAATTACAAGTTCTTTTAACTGAACTTCATGTTATACAAAACTTAAGAAGCATGGCACGTTTCTACTATCAACCATTACATTTTTTTTTAAAAAAAAAAGCATATGCTAAACAAAACTGATATATTATCCAGACCTTTTGATTTAAAATAAAACTCAAGTTTGAAATCATTACAAACTCTAAACAGGAATTCTTCTATACAAACATGAGTTGTTTTAGTTTTTTTTTTTTTAAAAGCAAGTTCAGTGAAATTAAGCCACCTCTGATTAAGACATATATTTCCATGCACGTGGAAAAAAAAAGTTAACATTCAAGAATAAATTCCATAGCAAACAAATTACAGCACTTATTCAATAAGGAATATTAAAATAATTCCAGTTAATAGAAAATAACTTCAACCACATATATTGTAATTTCTCATGTATATATACTAAAATCTCCAGATTTAATTTGGAAATTTAAAGAACTTTTTAAGATATATCTTAGGAAAGTCAACCAGCACAATTAATGCCTTAACTAAAGAGAATGTACACACATATTCATATTTGATCTGTATGCAAAAAATGAATGAAATAGAGGAAAAGGTTACTGCTTTCCAAAATTTCTGTGATTATATAAGTATTTAAGTCAAAAAAAAAACAAAAACCTTACCTGCAAGATAAAAACAGCTTGAGGTATTTCCAATGCTGAAGCAAATTTCTGAATGTTAAATACAAGAATAAAAACAATCTCCTTTGAACATTTACATTATGTTTACAGTTAGGTAGAAGATCAAGGTCTGTGAAGCTTTCCCATCTCATCTACATATTTCATCCCTTAGAAAGTATAAATTTCCAGGGAAATGCCTACGTGTCAAAACATATAAAGTGAGTTGAGGTTCATGGCTACAACATCTTAACAAATGGAAAGAGAAATTTGAGATCCTCCTACCTGAGGTCTGACTTATTCAGACATGACCATAAATCCCTATGCTAGATAAGCATGTCCTTTGAAATCAAAGCTCAGTGTGACAAAGAACTGTACTGGATAAATAGAATACATGAACCACCTCAACACAGATAGTACTTTAAGTCTTTATACACGACACATGAAAATGATGAAGTGTTTTATTTAGATTTGGTCTTTCTTCATCTTTTCGTAACTTTGAATCCTGAAAGGTTAGTAAGTCATTATACATCTTGTGATCTCTTTCTTCACACAATTAGGCACACGTATACAGCATCATATGTCAATATAGTATTATCAACACAGCATAAAATTTACAGCAGTGGACGCATTTCACATGAAAGAGACTATGAATCAACATGGCCTGTCCCAACATAAAAGCAACATCAGAATGCCATTTCAGCAGTTACAGTGTTGATATCATCAGTAGAGCTAATTTGTTTTATACCCGTCATATGTTAAGTCAACCATAAGGAAGAAGCAACGAACACATCTTTTTAAAAAAGAAATTATGTGCCAACTTCAAAAATGACATACTAACCAGACATCGGCATTCAAAAAGCTAGGTTGAATAGGACTGGCCTTGATGCACATGCAGTTAAATTTTTTCAGAATATAAAATTAAATGGTAATGTCAGCAGTATTACTACTGTTTCTATATTTATGATTAATTACTAGCAGTACAACTCCCAGAAGGAAGGAGATGGATCCAATAGCGATGTAAGCAATTCCCAAAAATGGATTTTTTCCACCCATCCATGAAATAGTGCTCAAGATCATCCGTTTTCTTCCATCGAATGAATGTACAGGGTAATCTGAAGAATGTATAGGAAGACTTTTCTATCTCATGTTACTGATTTTTAAAAAACAACTTAAAAAGGTTGATATTTAACTGCTTCTGATTCATTAGTATAATTCTGATACATAGGCACCTAACTCAAATATCTGGATACAAAATTATTACATAATTATTATCTTAAAGGACTGATATCACAAATTAAAAGTTAATAGTAAAAACCAATATATTTTTATAAGCAAAAACAATGAAATTTAAGGGCTATATCATTTCTTAGGTATTTTTGCTCTAATTCCACAGGAGAGGCAAAAGGTCACAAGAAACATAATGTGAGAAAATACTTCCTATGAGCAGCAATGAAACCCATAGGAGAAAATGAGATTGACAGGCTAGGAGAAAATGGATGAAGGGAGTGGAGGTCTCTGTGAGCTCAAAGAGCAAGTGCAGCAGAATGTAGTTACAGCGGAGAATATGACAGGGCTCCAAGCACATGGTAAAAAAGTATGATACTAAAGTTGTAACTTGCTGATTTGGAGCGATGAAAAAACTCATGGTGAGACACAGAGTTGATCGTTACAACAGAGCAGAAGTAAAGGGTGAGTTTTAAAGAGATTTAAGAAATGGAACACCACTATATAGGATGAGTTATCTATATGGGCCGGCTCTAGGATTTTGGCAAGAGTTAGAAAGGTATGACAGAACTAAGTCTCTATGGGAAAGGTTTACTACCTTTTCAAAAGCACCTTTTGATCAAGTATTGGGACCCATCTTTTTCTCCAGTTTCTGTAACTGTCCTTTCCCACAGATGGACTTTGATTACAAACGGTAGACTCAACTCTACTAATTTCTTAAATCAACTCTAACCTGAGGCAGGAATGCTTATAAGAGCTCTAGTCTAACACACTGAGAGAGACATAGTGCGAAATCACCCATGCTAGTGTCTCTCTGTATCCCAACCCTAAGAAACAAGTTTCTGCCTTAATTCTAGTATCTAGTTCCCATTTTACCCCAATTTTAATAATTAGTCCTTGATGCTTTACAAGCTCAAATTCCCATCTGGTCAATCTGCAATATACCTTTTCACTGACATTATGTAATAAGGTACAAATTCAAGGACTTAGGGGTTAGTGCTATCATAGAGAGGGCCTGAGTTCCATCTCCAGCCAGGGAGCTAACCCACATACAGTGCAGCAGACCTCTCCTGTCTCGACCACTGCTCCCCTTAGCAGTATATTCCAATAAATCTGCCTGTTCTGCTCCCCACTCTGTCTCTGGTGAATTCTCTCACCCCCACTAACTCCAGCCTACACTCCAGTTCTGCTATATAATAAATAATCTGTAAAAAAAAAAAAAAAAGTACAAATTCAAGAAACCAAGGATCCAAAAAGTCCTTCATTTTGAACTTAGGTATATTAATTTTAACTATTTACTAATCTACTATAAAACTCTAACTACATAGGCAGCTCTCCTCTCAAGACTGTTCACCTGTGACAATGCAGGTGCCTCTCTTTCTTTCTTTCTCCTTTTCCTAATAAGCCCGTCCTTTCAGAATAATTAAAAAAAAAAAACCCTAAAACTAAATACTTAATACCAATTTTGATTGTAAAAAAATCAAAAATGCAAAGATCATCAGCATTTAAAATGCTAATATGATGTAAATAAGCAGTGGGTTAGATATTAAAAGATCTAAGAAGAACTTTGCTGGACTGCATCCAGGATGATGGTCTGACTACTGGAATGAACGAGCTATATATATAGTCAACGGTGGTTGATGATAAATTTAATCACAGCTTTTGGAGTTAGCAGCCTAGTTATGAACTCTTAATCTTCTATTTATTACCTGTGTTCAGAACCTCTAGTAAGTTACTTAAATGCTTTACCTTCCTGTACTCTTGTCTGTTACATAAGAGATTATATCCACCTGATAATGCTTGAATGAAATAAAATAATGCAGGGAAAGTACTTAGTACAAGGCTGACATATAATCAAGATGAAAAAATGATACACATCAGCAAAAAAAAGTACACCTAAATAATTCATGTGGAAAAACACAAGTAATGATAGAAATGTTTTGATACTCTTAAAGAGAACAATAATTATAAACAATTATGTGAACTAGCACATCTGCTTAATTTTAATATCTAAAAATATTTATATTGAAATAGCCCAGTATCACCAACAATTACTTAGTATTAAGTATACTCACTGTATTAAATTCAGTTACAATCTTTGTAAAAACATCTACCTTATTAATAAATCAAGCACCTACATTTTAAGTAAGTTTACCAAATAGTATGTTTGAAACCCAAGTACAGAGTATAAAAATTTAAGACATTTCTGGAAGATATAAATTAAAATATCTTTCTGATACATAAACTCAAAAACACAGATCAAAACTAAAACACAAAGGTTGGGCTATACTTTGTTCAAATTCTATGAATATGCACGTAACTGAAAAAAAAAAAAGGATACTGTAGGTGATATTCAAATAGTATCGTCCGGCTGGTAACGTTGGATGTAAATTACTTTTCTGCTCTATAAGACGATATAACTTACGAAAAGTAGGTAATGCTGCAGTACGCATCCAAACAATAAAATCCTCATTTATGAACCCATTATTATCTGGGTCAGAATCCAGCATGTATACTGGTTTAACCCAGTTTACAGGCTTTGTTGTACCTTGAGAAAAAAAAGGGGTAGGGGGTAGAGAAAATATTCAATTCTATTAAGTTTCACTGAAAGCTCATACTCTACTAAAACAAAGATATGCAAGATACAATCTGAATATTTTTCTTATTTTCAAAGATAAAAATAAAAACACTCATATAGGTTTTAAAAACCTAGAGAGAAATCAATTCCTCATATAACAGCTTAATAATGACAAAAATCTGATTGATATTTCAAGTAAGAGAAAACTAAAAGTAGCTTATTAAGCATATACTAAAGGCAGAGGACTTCATACAAAGACAAAATGATAAAAAAAAATTTCATTATGAAGGCAACACAGAAAGTTGGATTTAAAATTATGAAAAATAATTGGAGACTGTTTAAAAGACACTGCCTCAGTTTTAAAAGTTATGACTGAAATGCTTATAAGAAAATACAAAAGAAACTAAAGATTAAAAATATAAAATAATTTCCTTTAGAATTTCAGTATGTATTACATATTTTACATAACTTGGTATTAAAAAAAAGTTTTTTTAAAAGGCAGAAACTTTTTTAAGATTCTAAAGTAAAAAATTTAAAGGTAATTCATTAAAATCCCAGGTTATATCAATTTTTAAAGAGATATTAGTTATATTTTACCTTTGAATCGTTCTACCAGGCTTTCTCCTCCAGCGGGATTTCGAAATTTCACATTTTTATCTGTCCACCAAGCAATACCTTTCTTTTTCAAATTAATCGGCACAGGTTCAGATTCATTGCTAACTAGAAATAATTCTAATGTATCTAAACACAAGAAAAGAAATATATTGCTAAATATTCTACTGAAAGTGCATAATACTTGCTTTACTCCATGTATGAGAATCATCTATGTAAGAACCTGTTATTTGCTCCCAAAAGTGGTTGTGACAAGAGTATGCTTATGATATACATTTGCCCTTGGCTATTTACATGTAAATTAACGACACTAACTTTACAATTCTAGATGAGTATTCCACCTCTTACTATAGTTCTAGGTTGTCTTCCTATGTGGCCAGCTGGTATGTGATAAGGTCAGATGTTTTATTTATTTATTTATTCATTCATTCACTCACTCATTCATTAATTGGCATTTATTTATATATATATACTTTACATCATTGTTCATTTTTGTACAATGTTTGCTTTATTTTCCCAGGTGTAGTCCCCCTAAATTTCCATTAATATTAATTCGAATAAAATAATTTTCAAGGTAGTCCAGTCCTTTCAATTATGTATTACTACATAGCTTCTAGGTCATCTGTTTTTCAATCTGCACTGTCTGATACCGTACCAACTAGACACACAGGGCTATAAAGTCCTTGAAAATTATGACTGGTCCAAATAAATATGTCTTGGAAGTGTGCGTGTGTGTGTGTGTGTGTGTGTGTGTGTGTGTGTGTGTGTACACAACATATATCAAAGATTTAGTACAGAAAATAATATAAAGTAGCTCATTAAATATTATATACTATTATATGCTAAAATTATATTCTGGACACACTGGGTTAAATAAAAAATGTTCTTAGAATCAATTTCACTTGTTTCTTTTTGTTGTTTTTAATATGACTACTAGAAATCTTGAAATTATATTCATGGCTCACCTTACATTTTTATCACACAGTCCTGCTCTAAATGATCAACTGCAGTTCCTTTATAACGGCATAAATATTCAAAGTTAGTAGGAAAGGCATTTATTTTATCAAAAATGAGTTAGAAAGGTTAGCAGAAAGTCTGTTTTTTTCCTCCCAAAGACAGAAATTCATTTTTAAAAGATGATGCTCAAAAGAAAGTCACGAAGTGGGGCCTCCCTGGTGGCGCAGCAGCTGAGCGCTACGCTGTGGAGCTGTCGGCAGTGCGCGATTAGAGTTCGATGCCCAGCCGGGGAGAATCCCACATGGTGCGGCAGACCTCTCCTGCCTCGCCCGCTGCTCCCCTCAGCAGTGTATTTCTGATCTGCCTGTCCTGCTCCCCACTCTGTCTCTGGTGAACCCTCTCGCCGCCCCACGCCTCTGGCCTGTACCCCAGCTTGTATGTATAAATAAATAAATCTTTAAAAAAAAAAAAAGAGAGTCACGAAGTATTATAATACCTAATTCCCAAATGATATCTTTATCATAGTTATTGAATTTTCCAATTTTATTTATATTTGCTAGACTATCAAATCTGTAATAATTTTCCCAATTATGTATGTCTATATGTATATTTATGTTTATATCATACCATTAAACATGCTGTTGGCAATAGCTCCACAAGGAGCAATTGGTTTGTCTTCATTACTTCGATAAGGCTCACATTCCTTGCTGGGATTCTGAATTTTAGAAGGAAAAGGAGAAATAATTATCATCCAGGTCTCTGGAAGAACAATAAGCTTGCCCTAGTTACTGATTAAAAATTCAGTCCTTGCATGTTCTTGCTTCCAGTGCACATAAAATGAGTCTTAATGTGGATAGATTATAAATAAAGCTACATTTAAATATTCAAAATATAGTACTTAAATATTATATTACTGGGCCCCCCAGGTGGCACAATGGGTTAAGTGCAGCACTATGAAGCTATCCAGAGGAGCTGCGCCACTAGTTCGATACCCAGCCAGGGAGATTCCCACATGGCACAGCAGATCTCTCCTGCCTCGCCCACTGCTCCCCTCAGCAGTGTACTTCAGTCAATCTGCCTGTTCTGCTCCCCACTCCATCTCTGGTGAATCCTCTCACACACAACTCTGACCTACAACCCAGCTTGCACAAATAAATCAATCTTTAAAAAAAATACTATATTACCTTTTTTTAAAAGACTTATTTATTTATGCATACAAGAACTGGGGTGTAAGCCAGAGGTATGGCGGGGGGGTGGGTGCGGTGAGAGTATTCACCAAAGACAAAGTGGTGAGCAGAACAGGTGGACTGACTGAAATACACTACACTGAGGGGAGCAGCGGGAAAGACAGGAGAGGTCTGCTGTGGATTAGCTCCCTGGCCTGGGATTAAACACATGCTGCAGTGGCTGCCAACAGCTTTATAGTGCTGAGACTTGTGCCACTGGGAAGGCCCTATATTACCTTTTTAATGTAATCTTTCCTTGCATATATTTGTCATACAGGCAGATAGCAAAATGACATCTTTTTAATTTTTTATCAACACAGAAACGATAAGCACAAAGAAATTTTCTGCCCAAGAAAAAAATCAGAAACATTCTAGTGTCAATCCAGTGGTTATATAATGAAAGGAATCCTAACCTGGAAGTAGAGAGTGGAGGCTGTAATTCAAGCAATGTATTATGTGGCTCTGGGTAAGTTCCTGGATTTACCTACACCTCACTTATAAAAGGAACATGTTCAATGATATCATCTCAGATTTTGTAATTTGGGGTTGAATACCATGTTGAAATAAGGAGGAAGAGATTGAAGGGTATAATGAGATTTCTAGGCTATACCAATCTTCTTTACATTATGCATCCAGGTTCAAAGAAATGACAATGCTAGCAAGACAAAGATCATTTGTCTTTTGTGCACATTTAGTTTTTACTTATTTTCTATTAAAGATCTCAAGGAGATGTAACCGTTGCAGGGTTTCACTAGAGATTCTACCAAGTCTGAGGCCACATTAAGCCAGTATCTCAAAACACATAAACAGACAAACATAGTCTCAATCTAAAATTAAACAGACGCTAGTTAAGCCACTTAAATATTCTATTAACAAGCATTCTTTCAGTCTAGACTGGAAAAAGGATTGCATGAATGAAAAAGATGAGAGGAAGCTAAGGAAAAATATAGTAGGTTCTTCTTCAATACATTTGGCTTGTCAGCTTTTTAATTCCTAAGTCATATAGATTTATAAAATTCCTACTCCGAGACTATAAAGACTATTTGAGTATTTTAATGAAAACTGTAATTTCAGGAAAAAATGTTATTAAGGGTAAATAAACTCTCAATAAATATATTCTAGTCTCAAAACTTAGGGAAGTTTTAAGAGAAAGAATGATATTATATTATCTGTCCACCAGGTATTCAACTAAGCAATGTTAGGTACTTTGCAGTAAATGGCTCTGGAAAGTCATTTACATAACCAATGCATTGACACTAGAATGTTTCTGAATTTTTCTTGGGCAGAAAATTTCTTTGTGCTTATCATTTCTGTGTTGATAATAGATACTTAAAATGTACCACATGCCACGCAAGAAACAGGTGCTAGAATCAGAAAAATGAAAAAATGAAGTCCCTATTTTTAAGCAGCTCACAAAACAGAGGGAACAGATCCATATACAACCAACAATAATATGAAAAAAGAGCCATGACAAAGGTATCTATATTCATTCAGTATATATTTACTAAATGTCTTCCATATGGTAGGTACTGGCTAGGTGCTTAAAAAAGTCATGCTCCCAACTTTATGAACTTACAGTGTAAATGGGAAGACAAAGGTGTATATGTAAATAAAAGCATACTTACAAATTGCAATAAGTGCTATGGAAATGCTATGCAAGTAATTAGTGGGGGGAGTGTAGGAAGAGCTACTTGAGAATCTACTATACAAAAAAGCTTGTCCCTGGGGATAGTATCCTATAAGGAAGAATCTAAAAAAGAGTAGAAGACAATGGTATGACAAACTAGTAAAAGAGTTTAAACCAGAGAGAACAAGCCTGTGCCACTGAGAAAGAACTGATATTTCTGAGCATACAAATGGTGAAATTAAGAGTACGGCAATAAGGAGAATGACATATAAGGAAACTGGAGAATTATGCATAGCTCAGCTCATTCTAAAATTTTACTCCAAGTACTAGTAAATCATTGAAAGATTTTAAGCAGAAAAGTAATTATTTATATATTTTTTGCAGATGACTATACTTGCCATGAAGAAAAGGGCCTGGAAAGAAGGGTAAAAATGGATAATGTGGAGAGATAGTTGTTAAGCAAAGTGAAAAGTGACTGTAACTTGGCACAGGAAAATAAAGTAAATATGTAAGAAGTCATTTTACATCAAAGGGAATTGAAGAAACGGGTCTTGAGTTGAAAGGATCTTCAAGGAAAAGAGTAAAAACCACAATCTAAGCAAATAAAATGTAAATGGCAAAAAGGGTAAACTGAGTCAACTGGTGTGATTCAAGCATACCATATATGGCACAGATATCCAGGTCAAAAGTATATTAAAGATAGAGCATAAGACATGAGGCTGGAAATAATAAGTTGATACTAGCTTATGAAGGGTCTTACTGTGTTAAGTAAGCTGGAGTTCAATTTTGTTCACTCTTAAAATCTTTAAGATTTTTGAAAGCCACCTGGTTTTAAAATCACACTGCTTGGTCTAGTCCAGGGATTAACAAATGATAGCCTGCAGGTCAAATCGAGACTATCACCTGTTTTTGTAAATAAAGTTGTATTGGAACATGACTACACCCATTCATTTAAGAATTATGTATACAGCTGCATTCATTCTATAATGGCAGAGATAAGTAGCTATGAGAGAGGTCTTATGACCTGAAAAACCAAAATTATTTTGTTATCTGACCCTTTACCAAAAAAATTATCAATCCTTAGTCTAGTCTAGAAGCTTTGCTTAGTTTGTAAAAATTAATCAATTTCAGCCTTTTTTGCCCTTAGTGAAGAGAACCTGTATTCAAACAAACGAAATGTAAATCAACCACCTCTTCCTAGTCTTTGAACAAACCCAACCTATAATCCCAATCTCCTACTTGTGTGTCTCACGGTTTATCACCTTCTCTGGACTTAAGTTCTAAAAATTTAAGCCATAAGAGTAAATTCCACATGGATTGCAAAATATTGCAGTACTAACCAGAACCTTTAAATAGACTTGTTATTTCTTGAGGTCCCAATCATCAGGAACTAGCAATAAAATCAGTAAGGATAACCTAGGTAGCTGTATGTTTACGCGAACAATGCTGGTCACAATGTAGTCCAAATTGCATCCAAAGAGATTCACTATTTCTAAGATATCGTAAATTGCTCTGGGACTCTGAGGGCTTGCCCCACTGACAACAATAACATAATACACTTAGGTACCAACTGCTACTATGGAAATTGAAAAACAGTACTATAACAGATACCCTAGTCCACAATCAGATGGGACACTTGTTAAAAAAAAGATATTCTAGCACTTCACTCCTGCAG